>KK502410.1:122343-164597 GCA_000688735.1 Glossina austeni
GTGTGTGTGTGTGTGTGTGTGTGTGTGTGTGTGTGTGTGTGTGTTTGTGGGTGTGTGTGTATGATAAAATATATACAGCATATAGAATTTTGAATAAATCATTAAAAACAAAACAAAAAAAACCGCTTGCTTGATGAGTTAAATGCGTGTGCTCTAAATGATGTGAATGTCTAAGCAGATCTAATTATGGGTAAAAACTCTTGAATTTCAATTCCAATTTTTCTCCTTTTTAAACGTGAGCTTTTCAATATTTACGCTACTATGAATTGAATAAAGTGATGTGCTTCACATTTCAATCGCATTTTCATAGCATGGCAAGTCCATTAATCGCTGTGAGAAACTTTTATGCGCTTCAATTTCGTATATGGCAGCTTTAGACTTTTAATAAAATTTTCAAAAAATGCCAGCCATTCACACAGTTTTTTACTTTACTTTTCATCTTTGTTTATTTATTTATTTATTTATTTATTTTTTTTAGGCTGATATGGCTAGAAGTAATAAATAGTTTATGAACTGCAGTATCTGCAGTACATAATATTATATTCACTGTTTGCACATCCCTCCGTCTGGCAGTAATATTACACATCGCACTGTTTTGACATGAAAAAAAGCTCAGACTTTTAGGGTTTTTATAATCGGTGCGAATCTCATCAATAATCGCTAAGATTTCTGTGTTGATTGCATGTTAGTTATGCCAGTTAGTCGATCGTATCCATTTTCTCACCGAAACTTTAAGTAGGCCCGTTTAATAGTTTTATCAAAATTTAGAAAAAGATTTAAATATTTTTCATATTTTTGGATTTTGTTTTTTTTTTTTTTCTGCTATTAGATGGTTGTTTAAATAACTCACCTGCTCACCTGCGGCCGTTAACGAAAAATATTTGAGCCAACTTGATATCAGAATTTTTATTCCCCCGAAACCATTCTAACAGAAGATAGCTGTACGGACGGATAAACGTCATTGAAAAAGAAGCTCTGCCCTTCAATTATGTATGTATAATGTACTGGAACGACACATGTAGTACACTTTCATTTTTCGGCGATAAATACGTTCATTGTGTAAACAACAGCAAAAAGCAGTTCTTCTCTTTTTCTTTTTCTTTTACACCACTGGTCGGTAAGGATGGATATATTAAGCTTGTGCGTATGTATGAAATAACAAAAACAATTTGGAATACATTTGCATTTTATGATATCAGTCGGGATGAGTAGCCATCTCGAGAAGAACTGCAACTGCTAAGTCAGTGTTCGCGGGTCCAAATCTCAAGCCCGGTCGAGTTAAGTTTGATTGTAGCTTTAGTGAGTGGTCTGCCGGTAAAGGCACGACATTTACCACTTGGGCACACACTGCCAGTAGATTGTAACCAATACCTTCATATCTCATTCTTCTTCCTTGTTTCCTTCTAACTGCGTCTCCCCCTTGCCGCACGAATAGGAGAAACGATTGTAAGAGACCTGGAAGACATATTAGACATTTAAAGTACTCAGAGAAAAAGAAATAACTACAAAAGTTCTATGTCATTATGATTCACAAGTTCCTGCCGTTAAATGGCTCACACAGCATTTCGAATTCTACAGTTACTCTTAGGAAGAACTATAAAGTAATACTATATGTAATATGTGGACGAGTCGTCACGACGTACGTTTATACCCTGTTTTCTTTTTCTTTTTTTTTTCTTTTCTCTTTTTAGTAGGAACTAGTGCCAGCTGGGAGAGCAGTCCTTCCAAGAACAGATCAATGTGTGCCAGTGAACCGAAGGAAGGATAAATGCATTACAAGTCAGAGTCGGTGAAACTACGCTAATCTAAATATAAAATGACTCCTCCCAAATTTATTTTTGGAAGAAGAGGACAAGAGAAAATTGGGACTAAGGGGACAAACATATAATGCCGTTTTCATTTAAGCTGTGCCTTGAATTCTCTGTTGGATTGCATTGCCACAAAATGACGCAGTAAAGATATTCACACAAAGTGTTTTTAATTGAATTTAAAATTGTAAGGAAAATGGCAAACGAAATGAAGCAAAAACGAAAGCATTTTTAAAAAGCAATCCCAGCGTAAGTTTTTGCTTATTTATGTTTTCAAAAGAGAAAAGCTGAAGCGTAATAATTAGAAAGGAGTTGGATTTAATTTTCCATCTGCCAACGACAAATTGGAAACTTTTTAATTTCTATTTAATTTAAAACGAACCGTTTTCTATGTGAAAATAATTTTTAAAAATGTTGGTTTAAATTGCACGAACAAGTTTTTATAGCTATATATAGCAGATTTGGCAATGACAATAGTTAGAAAATACCCTCATACTCCTCTAGATACGCATAAACTTCACTTAGAGCAGCCCTCTCTCCTCTCTCTCCCTTTTTTTTCTTTTTTTTTTTTTGCTTTTGCATGTGCATCAGCAATACGTTTTCAAACGTCTCCTTATATGTACACTTACATAGGAAACAACATTAAGTTGTTTTTTTTTTTTTATGGCATCAGCTGTAATAAATGTTTTTGTAAGTCGTAGTAAAGTTTAGAATTCAACACTGTTTTGAATAGAAATTTCAAAAATTTGAGAGAAAAAGAAAGAAAACTTTGTGATAGCACATCAACATCAACAGCCAGCGATACGTTCATAGTCTGCTGTAGTCAATGATGCGGTGCTTACAATTTTTCCGGTATACAGCGCAAAGTAAACGAACTAACAAACAAAACAAAGTTTTTCACGGCAACGAGAACAAAAATTTTATATACGAAAAAGTAATATTTTTTGTAACGGCAACGTATGCAGCCTTCTTTTGAACATTCGAAAATTTACGCTTATCTTCATAATAGCACCAGAAGCCATATTAATTGCATCGTTCCGTATGTAACGATAACAAGAAACCTTTAGGGTCCCCCTCAGCACCAAACTCCAAATCGATCTGCTTGCATAACCTTACCAAACTATGTATGTACGTATGTAGGCAGCAAGTAAAAATACGTAAATCGTAAAGTTAGCTATAAACTATTCACTTCACTGTTGGAAAAATGTTGTGCTGTACACAAATAAACAAACCGTTGAATTTATGAACTCGGCATAAGTAAAGAGAAATTTTTTTTTTTTTTTTTTTTTTTTTGCATCGAACTTCAGTACCCTAATAAGGATAGACGGTTGAAGTTCCTGCATTATATATATGAATATATATCTCTTAGTGGGAATTGTTTAGATCGGCGGTCAAAGTTACTCCATCAAGACGTGAAAACGCGACTTATTGTTAGTCCTTTACATCTACATATATGGATGATCTGCATCTTCGCGATGGGCGAGAGGTAAGCATAAAATCGAATAAAGTTTATGGGTCGCAGTATAAACCGCATCTTTTTTTTGAACATCAATCTCCTGAAAGGCTACTGCGTGGCCTTTCGGACATAACTGGTGAATGAAAGGCAACCATACATTTATACACGTTTTCAGTGGCAACTTAATCCGTATCTTGAGTTAAAAATCTTTTATTCGTAGAATGAAAATAGGCTGTGTAAGGTGCTAAGGTTATGAGACGAACCCTAGTTATTATGAAAATATGAATTTGTAGTTTTTTCAAACGCTTGCATTAACTTCAAATCGTTCAAGTCAAAGATAGCGAATATTTGTTATATATCTCGCAATAATAAGAATAGCACATTATAGGGTGTCCGTAAGTCAGCTCAAACCGTCTTACAGCTCATTTTATTTTGTTCATTTTGCCGGGTATCGATTTTATTCTATTTGTTCCTTCTCTACTTTCGGTTTAACGACATGCACAAATATTGCGGTGGCATTTCCATAGTTTACCTGCCTTATGGCCGGAATATATACGAAGAGATCCACAGATGGGCGTGAGTGTATTATAAACGTTGCTCAATAGCCAAAACGCTATGACAGTTGTTATCCGGACTAGTTGACAATTTGATATGTTGCATAAATAAACTAACAGTTTTTCTCTACATTTTTTTTTTTGTAGGTTTTCTTGCATTCTTTTTCTGAGTGCAATAAAAACTTTTTCGCAAAATTAATTCCACCGGAATCAGGTGTATACAGTCGAGTGAAAAAAAGCTGTGCAAAAACTTAAAAGGGGAGCATTGTCGAATATTTTTATTTGCTATTAAAACGTGGTAGCATTGAAAAATAGGCAACAGTGACATAAACAAAACCAGCAAAAATATTTTATAACCGGCTTTGGTCGTACGTTTCAATATCGAACGTTTAGATTTAAAAAAAAAACGAAAAAAAAAACTAGAACTGATGCTAGGAGGGAGATCTATCTGGATTGCCAAAGGATAATACATGTGTTTAATCCCTTTGGTAAACGTCTGTGCGGAGCTTAGTTATTGTGATGGCTGTCTGACGGAAATATTTACTGCTTTGCAATATTTTCATTTATATATTAAGTTTATGCGGATGTGTGTAACATCCCGAATCGATTTAATCATAGCAGTCCGCCTATTTATCTCGTTGCATGCTACCCGCTATGTATTTTTACATTTAACCTAAATCGTGTCATTTTCAGGATACTTTGACGAAAGCTGATGCCGCTGCTCCGATGGCGGACGCTACCAAAGTTCCTCTGAATCGAGCCATTTCACAACCACTCTATATATAAAATAAATATCATTTTAGAAAAGTATTGTGTTAGGCGAAGTGCGTGCAGGATTGGCTTTTGCCACATACACGTAGAACGTGTTGTGCGTCCTTCCGGGCCTCAAATGGGTTTCGAGGGATTAATTTGGTCGCGACGTAAAAGTGTTTGGGCACGCTTTGGTTTTTACTTGCGGTCATTGGATGTTCATAATACATTGTTACGTAAAATGATGCTTTGGTTTCATGTGTTTTCCTTACCCCCATATATAGTTGCATAAGAACTTTTTACACAAGATATTATTTACAATAACACATTTTATCGATTTGAATGTCATGTTTCCGTCCTTTCTTCCGTTCTTTTTACATGATCAACCGCTCAACCGGGGATATTCTTTATAGGTGGGATGAGGAGGATAGTATTAGAGAGTAAGGAAGAAGAGAGTGGGTTTTGTAAATAAACTCGAAATGGAGCGGATATGTCCGGTAGAGAAGTACATTCGGGATCTGTAGTGCTATAGGGTTGCTGGCATTGAAGCACCATATCAAGGTCTCTATGTGATACTGTGTGAAATTCTGGTAAGTGCCTATCATATGGATCGCCGTTTTTCCTTGCCTGGGTCTCCTCACAAAGGGCGACTATATATCTGGCCAAAACTACGGTGAACATATATCGGGAAAAGATTTGCTCGCAGCACGCGTATATGGCAGAGATCAACACTGTATCTTAAGCAAGTAGTCACCGATGTCAAAATTTCATTATGATTTTTTTTGTTTTTTGTTAATCCTGTTGACTGCTGGTGCTGATGCTCTTAAACATGAAATGAAAATGTTTAGATGATGTTTCATTCCAATATCTTTAGTTGTGCTGGAATGTCACTTGCTGGGCTCTATAATTATTGCCGTGTAATGTATTCAATTCAAAATTTCGATAATAAGTTAGCGAATAATTCACTGTTCGATAGATGCGGGCATCTGCTTAACTGCGTGTTTATGCTAATCTCAAGCAACAATTAAAAATAAAAAAAAATTCTTTCATTATCAGCATTGATCAACATTGCTCAACATTGAAGTGATTAAACGTGTTCACGAATGCTAAAAACAGGTCGATGCGAACGCAGAGCCAGACTTCTTAAAAATTGAAGCAAATGCTAATCGTTAACTTATAACAGATAACTTCTCTAAATTCTCTCTTCTGGGACCAAAGCAAACAATATGTTTGACATTTGCTTCTCACATTACTTCGCTTGCAAGTAAACAAATTTTATTTTTTACTGTCATTTACAATTAAGATGATTGCGTCTGCAGGTAAAGAAGATGTCTTTTGAAAATTTTCATAAGGTTAATTTTATTTTACTTCACCTTGAAGCGCTAAAAGATTTCAAAGGTCTCAGGTGAACTCATGAAGCCTACGCCTACGTTGACACTTACCCTCTGCTGCCAAAGGTGGTTATTGTTTTGCCTCTTTATTCCCGTTCCCTTTCTTCACTTTAATTGTATTAAAAGCTTTGCTGCCGCAAAATCTGAGCCACAACCGACCGACGGCGGTATACGCATTTTGTTGAAACGTTTGCGCTATCTAGAAAGAAGCTACAGAGACCTCATAAAGTCTGCATATTCCTGATCATCGTCAATTTCTGAATCGATTTAATTATGTCTCTTTGTCTGTCTGCTCTCGTTTAGCATTCTCCTAAATGAAAAAAGGAAGCTTTCGGCTTTAAACTGGGCAGAAAGAGTGGGTATTCTTGCATGCAGGTATGCATGTTGGTATAAAAAAATGTGCCAAACTCGTCAAGGCGCACGATTACAGTACAACATAAGCTGGCAAACATTTTTATCCTCAAAATATATTTAACTCATAACCTGGACCAGGTGCAACAATAAAAATTTCGACATATGTTTTAAAAAAATGGAAAATCAGCCACGCCCATTCAATATTGTAGAATATGGAAAATTCCTTTTTTTGTTTTTGTTTTTGTTTTTGTTTTTTAAGCCCCTTTTTAGAATAATGGTTTGCAAGTGTTGCATATAGAATGACGATATTAATATATTCTCGTAGTGACTATACAGTGTGCATGAAATACTTAGTAAAGACTGGATTTAACTGCGTTTGTTTGCAAGTAATGGAAAACGAAATGAACGCTCAGGGAAGCCTGCAATAACATTTACATTTTTTCTTCAAAGCTAGCATTCGGGAGATGCGAACGCGAAAACAAAGTTCTATTTATCACCAGCACGCAAAAAGAGAATTTTATAAATCTCGTACAACGAGCACTTGTAAACTCCCACATGAAATTTCTTATGTAAATTTGATGTGATAGTTAATATTAATATAATCCATACTGTGTGATGAGTAACGATGTGGGGAGGAAATCGAAAAAATAAATGGCAATGACCCACACATGGATCTTGGGTATAGATAAAAGTCCCAGAACATAATATTGATTAATTAAGACATGCATGCAAACCACTTATGCATCGATGTTCAGGGATCAACGCATGAACTGTACCTTTATGGGAGAAAATCATTCTTACAAAACAAACTCGTAACAAATATAAGATTACGGACCAAAAGAATTGAAAAAAATGTAAGAAACCGATTGCTTTTTTTACCAAAACCACATCTTCTGTAAATTTGAAATCTGAAATTTTAAGCTCGAATTTATCGAATTGTTGCCTTCAAATACTCATCAATTGTACGGAAATCAAAATTTGTAAAAACCCCTACTTGATACCCGAGCTCTAGGCAAGCAGCTCAAGGAGTCTTCCTTGAATTCAAATTTCCACTACGTACTACGTGCTTGTAACGCCCTATGCTAACGTTCTGGCGCGGGAGTTACTCCGAGGCTGTCAAGTTTTCATAATTTCTAAACACTTTTTGTTTTTATTAAATATATGCGTAGTATGACTTACTTGAATATTGTTTTTTAGGCTGTTATAGGAGCGTTTCTTGACAATACTTTACTGTAAAAAAGCTCGCATAGTTTATATTCCATTTTCTTTTTTTCTGTAGAAAAAAGACAAGACATTACTTACTCTTTAATCCGTTTTCAGACTAAATATTTGGGGGACCCATAAGTAATCAATTATTTTCGCGAGATACCAGGTCACTGGAGCATTCGTTACGAAATAAAAATTTTAATTTCTTATTCGATGTCCAAACGCATCTTGAATTATATTTTAAGTCACGTCCACCGCACTTTTTCAAGAGGGGGGTTGAACTTTTGCAGCTACGATGGCAACAAGTCATCGCAAACGACGGCGATTACATAAACGATTAAAAACTAAAAATGCCACTTCAAAAAAACATTTTGTCTATGAATGCAAAATAATTGATTACTTATGGGTCCTCTTAATAGATATTAAAAATGAATTTTAGAGCATTTTTATAAGATTTATAAGATTTCGATATATGCGTTTCAGTTTTCATAAATCGGAGAGAATTAAATAAGATTCAGACAAAGTGAGTATTTGCTCCCCAAGACGAGAACAAAGTTGGTGTAATGCTACGTTGAACTAAAGATTTTATTACCGCTAAGTGTTCTTACAAACGATATACCGTTTCATTATTATCGTTGCTTTTAACAACTTTCAGTTAGTGCTTGCGTAAAAACGTCTTGGATAATTTCATTAAACTATTTGGGTAAGACAAAGCAACAAAAGTAAAGCAAATGCAACAAAATAAAAAGCTTCTCGCAATTGTCTTTCTAAAGTTTGTTATAATGGGTAAATTACGTTCTTCACGAGTTTGTTGTGTGTAACTGGTAACACACACAATCACATTTTTTTTGATTCGTAACAGAGAACAGAGGAACGTATTCAGACATGCTTGTTAATTTGTCTGTCTGTCTCTATGACCAATTCACAATTGAACACTTGTCGGAAAACATCCGTTGATGCTACAAATTTTACTTCTCTCTCGTGCCAGGTTAGGTTACGAAATGAGAAGACTCGATTCGCAGGCCGTCTTTAACAAAGAAGCGAACATTGCCGTTCTTTCGGAAATTATATGTAAACGTTTTGCGTAAGCAGAATAAGTATATATGCTCATGACATGAAATATCGTATATATATATAACCGTGATAATTGCCCATAAATGCAATCGGACATCTTATACTTCCATATTTACATTTACATCCATTAAGGAAGACTTTTCTCGTTTCAACGCTGTTCACTAGTCGAGCTATTAAGCAATTCGACGCAAACCGAATATATTAGGGGAACCCATAACTAATCAATTATTTTGCATTCATAGACAAAATGTTATTTTGAAATGACATTTTTAGTTTTTAATCGTTTATGTAATCGCCGTCGTTTGCGATGACTTGTTGCCATCGTTGCTGCAAAAGTTCAACCCGCCTCTTGAAAAAGTGGGCTGGACGTGACTTAAAATATAATTCAAGATGCGTTTGGACATCGAATAAGAAATTAAAATTTTTATTTCGTAACGAATGCTCCAGTGACCTGAACAGATGGTAGTCCGACGGTGCTAGCTCTGGAGAGTATGGAGGGTGCGGTAGAAGTTCCTAGCCTAACTGCTTAATTTTCTCTTGAGTAATCTTCGCTGCATGAGGACGTATCACACCTTTTCTGTTCACTAAAGCTGGTCTTTTTTCTATGAGTGCGGACTGTAACCGTTGTAATTGTTGAGAATACACGACAGCAGTAACTGTCTCCCCAGGTTTCAATAATTCGTAATGCACTATACCGGAACAATCCCACCAAATGCACCATAACACCTTCCTCAGGGATAGGGTTGGTTTAGGGGTTGGAAGAGGTCTTTCGTTTGCAGACAACCATTGTTTCGATCGCTTTATGTTATCATAAAGGATGCATTTTTCATCTCCAGTTACGATCCTAGACAAAAATGGATCTCTGCTTAGCCTGGTGAGCATGGAATTACAAATTGTTCGCCGCAGATCTTTATTGGCCTCAGACAACAGGTGTGGAATCCATTTACCTTGTGCACGTACCTTGTCAATTTTTTTTAAACACCTTTGTACGGTGGACCAGGTAGACCCAGGGCTTCTTGATAGTTCCTGTATAGTTACCCTTGGATCGAACTCCATTAGAGATTTTAAGGCGTCGTTATAATTGAAATAAAATAATTGATTAGTTATGGATAAGCCTAATAGTTTCATTTCCTTTCTTAGTTTGCTGTTATGCTACTTTTCGTTTAGATTGGAGAATAGTGTTCAATGGCTTAATAAGAACTTAAAAGTTAACATCAATTGCCTTAATTTGGTGTTGAGATTATTGTTGCTTAAGGGGAATGAAAAAACAAGCAACAAATAAAAGGAAAATAAAACAAAATGGAGTCAGAATTTGGGGTGAAAGGGAACGGCAAAAGCAAGAAAATCTTTATGAATTTAATAAACAAAAAGTTGTGCTGTTTTAGAGATTTTCAAAACTATGTGAACATTTTCTATAATTAATTAACTCAGTATAAGATTTAAGTGCGAAATTGTATTCGCATACCAAACAACACACATCCGTGCAAATACAATTCGTTAATTTAGCTGTTTGTGGCATTTTGTCTTTCACCATTCCATACCAAAAACATTTGTGGCATTCTCTGCCATACCCTTTTCCGGGCTGGCAATCGCACCACCTGACACCATCAATAAAGCGGGAAAAACGTACCGAAATGTTGTCAGCTTACTTTATAACTGAAATAAATTGCATTGAGCGAATTGAATGCTTCAAGTAGCAGCATTTTATTTCATTTAAAACAATGAATTTGTGCGATTCGCACAAAATTAGTAAACGTTTATCGTTCCCGCTGCAACACACCACGAATAGTAGACATTTAGGAAACACGCCTGTCTGCATGCCCTGCTGCTGTGTGGTGCCGTTCATTGTCCATGCTGAGACAGAAAGCTGGAGCTCAGCACATATGGTTTTCGCTTACGACCACAGAGAGGGGGTAAAAACGGGCTTTATCTGATTACTAGTGCAGCTGCAATAATAGCCTGCAGCCTATATAGTGAACATATTAAGTCTTGTTTTTTCCATTTCTCATGAACTGTTTTGCCGACGCAGGAACCTTTTTTTTTTTTTTGTTTTTTCTTTTTTTGAATGACTTTTTACATACATTGTTACATAGTAATTCAACTAATGACTAACAGTTACACGGCGCAATATCGGAACACGAATATTAATTTCCCTTAAGAAATTTGGTGAACTGAAGAAGTCTGCGAACATTGTTCCTAGCAAAGATATTTTAATTTCTAGAATAGAGTGGATCTACGAGTTCATGGCTTGACGACGTACACCCGATTTTACTTGTGTTAGCCATAAGAGCCGCTGGTAAAATAAATAGATCCTAGCACTTAAGTAAGAAGAGAGCCAAGAAGTTTGAAAGAAACCTGAACTCACTTAATACAGATTATGGATGTGCCCATCAAATGCTTTGCTAAAATCGGAGAAACTTCTGAATATATATTTAAAAAGTTTTGAAATTGTGGATCGGCCTTTAAAAAACTCACGTTGAGAAGGTTTCGTTACCAACCAAAAATATAGTTCTGCTTAATTCTTCTTTTCTCAATTTTCCAAATACTTCCGCGGTAGCACTAAGCTCACCAATACCGTTATAGTTTTCAATCAGTTGCTGACTTCATTACGACCTTGCGTCAATTATCTGCAACTTTTCCCGGCTGATATTAAACAACACCGTAAATGTGTGAAACATAGAACGTTATATAACTGCACTCTTTTTGTTCATCCGTTTACTTTTAATGTGAACTTTACGCTTCTTCGTCTAATTTCATTAAAATTCTAGTCCGTACGAACGACGTATCACCGCTATCTATGCAGTGAAATTGATCAAAGTATGTAGTAGATAAGGACTGATGTTTTTCGTTTTTCGTTTTGTTTGCCGCAGAGTGAAAGTTTTGTTTTCGAAAATCACCTCACAATCTTTAACTTTATGATCTTACTTTTCGCATCGATGATAATTGAAAGAAGAAGAGCTTTCTGACATATCTTTTTGATTTGACTTTGAGTTTACTTTTTACCATAATTTTGACGAATTTTCTTATAGAGTGCAGATCCATGATTAAGTTTTATCGCCACCCTCTAGCAAGCGGTCTTTGTTTACGAATTCATTAATTCCATCTAATGCGAGGTCGGTTGTTGCGAACTTCTCTTACAAAGCATCGAGTGTAAGTGTAGCGAGCAGGTCTTCATCAAATTTTGATACCCACTTCCGTTATATGCGAAACAGATCGAATTAGAAAACAAAAAGTTTGTTTTATTTTGATTGCATTTTCATTACGCTAGTAACTTGCGTTTGCACTCAATTTGCTTGCTTTTTGACTTACGGTCTTACGTATTTTGCAAACATATTTGGACTTCTGTGGACTTTTCCATGTCGTTTACCATTACGTTTTGGATTCTATAGCGATTAAAATTGTCCTTGTCTGTTGTATATTCTTATGATTGTTGCAAATGAATATTATATTCACTATCTGATTGGCGTCTTGGGAAGTTCTGCTACTTCCGATTTCACTTCCTTACTATTTTCAATAAGCTGTTCTTATGGAGAACGGAAACCTTATTTGGATTTTCCACATTTGATAGTTTTTACCATCAAAAAGTATTATTCTTCCCGTATACGTGAATATTTTTTTTTATTTTTATTCGCTTATTCGTTTGATATTTTGAACTCCAAATTTTTATATATACATGGAAAGTACATTTTTGGCGACTATAGTTTAAACTTGGATTAATTTCATGCGGCTTGATATAAATAACAAGTCTTCCCAAATTTGCACATGGTAACACTTCAAGGAAATATTATAATAGTTTCAGTTCTTGCGTCAGTCAAAACTTGTGAGCAATATTGTGGTTGAGCACAAAATTTTATCGTAAATTATAATTTTAGTGATATTCAAAATTGTCAATGTGTGTGTTTTACTTATGCTTTTGTGCGAAATGCTTGTTTGCGAAATATTTATATAAAAAAATGAATTGACCGAATAATTATTTTTTGTCAACCTAAAAGAGAGTATGTATGCGTGATTGAGTGGTTAAATTCCTTCTAACCTATTTTTCATCTGCGTTACTGCAGACATAATGTGACATGTGAATGTTAACTTGAGCTTAACATCTGATAATAAAACTCGCCATTAGACTTCAGTGTGTCTAGCACATGTCCTATATTGAATGACAGATTAGCGATGACGATTCATTCGTTCGCATTCATTTCTCTTTAACTCTTTGATTGCACGAAATCACGCAATAGTTGGTCGAAAAAAAAATGCTGCTAGAATCAAATTACATTTTCATCAATTACAAGCATACACATTTTCCTTATCGCGTACATATATTTGCCAATGATCGCTAACATCGCAATCGGTGAAAAATAATACAATAAATAGTCAACACTTGTTAACCGTTACTGAAAGGAATTCAAATTTTCGGTATAACTCAATTCAACGATTTTTCATTTTTTATACCAATCACCGAACGATCCGGGGTATATTCATTTTGTCAAAACGTGTGAAACGCCCAGAAGGAAGCATCAGAGGACCCCACAAAGCATATGTATTCTTGATCAGAATCAAATTCTAAATCGATTTAAGCATGTCCGTCTGTCCATCTAACCGCCTTTTCGGCTGTGTTGACTGTTGTAAGCATTCTCCTGGCCGCGAAATGAAGCTATCGACTTCAAATTGGGCAGAAAGTCCATGCACGCAGGTTCGTAGTGAAAACGGGGCCAAATCGATTGAAGGAGACGGCTACAGCACCTCGTCAACTGAGAAGACCTCCGTTTTTCAAAAGGAATGAAAAATTGGTTTTTTCCTCGTTACCTATAAGCAGACAAATGTACAAAGTTTTGAGTGCCTATCGTAAGGGCGATGCTCTAGTGCGTATTGAAATATTAGCAAAAGTTTACCACGCCTACCCCATATTATAGCCTACAATTTTTTTTTTTTTTCAAAACTTTTATAAGGCGTAGAGAAAAGCTTTAATAACCCCATCAAATATATAAATTTTTGGTCAGTTTCAAATTTTGAACGCACACAAGCATGTCACACTGCTCGTCTGTCCATGTGTTTGTCTGTCCAATTGTACAGTATCTATGGTAAGCATTCTCCCGTTCGCAAAAGTGAAGATATCGCCTACGGATTTTCAAAAAAAATTTGATAGTGACTTAAATTTTTCCAAGGACACGCCCATGCGACAAAAAATCTTATTTTGAAAATAGAAAAAATCAGCAACGGCCACTGCATGTTATTGAGCATGAAAATTTCATTCTTGTACTTTTTTTTGTGTTTTTTAGGATAACTGCGGTGGGTATAAAAGATTCGGTCATGACCGAATATAATTTTCCTACTTGTTTATGAATGAAGCGAACGAACAGAAATTAAGGCTGCAGGAGAAGCAACTAAAAAAACAGTTATAAATGTTGATAGAAAAAGTTTCTATACATTTTGAATAGACGCTCTAATCGATTTACATAATTACCGTTTAACAATTGCAAAACAATTCAATTGCAAATATATATGCGATATATGGTATAATTGGCTCGCAAGCATCTCTCTTACCATTATATATGCGGGCCATGAACGCGATAGCGTGCAATTTAACTATTTAAACAAAACTTGATACTTAAAGCAAACAATTTTAATGGCATTGTCATAAAACAAATTTTTGGTGCAAAGCAGGACACACGACACCAAGCAATCTCTGCGAACTCGAATAATCAGCTGCCCAAGTCTCTGTACACTTATAAATTTCGAAATGCGAGTACACGACTGGGCAGACTTTCATAACAACATTCATAAGATATAGTCTGGAAATAGTCATTAAAATCGACTTTTTAAACACGACTTTTTGTATTGGAAGAATTTTCAAGTAATCGAATAATTAATGACGTGACTTACTTGACCCTAATATAGATATTTATCTTTGCGATAAAGATAGCCTTCGCAAACTCTTAAAAACTCTTATAACTTTCAAAAATGCTTTATAACGGATTCTTGAAAATATTTGATAAAGTCAAGCAACCGAAAGTAAAAAAAAAAAAAAGATGTAAAAAAATGTATGTAACTAGAACATTTTCATCTTAATACGAAACACATCATGTTTGTATTACTAACAGCCTTTCACCGAACTAAATTCGTGGAAAAGTTCATTACTTTCACACAGTGGCATAGGACACCAGCATATGTAGAACAAATATAATAAATGAATGATTACAATTTATGTCATTGTCGCACTTGCTTACAAACAATCTGTACACTTGGCATGAAAATATGCATACATGTAAACAAATACAACGTCAGTAAATATGTTACAAGTCACATCAAATCAACGTATGAAAGGTATGTATGTAACCCTGAACGTTAAAAAAAAAAAAAATGAAAAATCACACTAATAGCTCGTCCTTGCAGATAGTCTCCAATGAATATGCAGAAATGTGCTTATGCGCGTGGAAACGCATACACCATGTCCACCGCGATAAAGCTAAATAGACAGTTGCCAACTGCAAGCAGAGAATCATCCATGCGAACACGAACTTGGAACCAACTAAACTGGTAAAACTGGATTCAAAATGTACAGCATGCTAACATTTGCTCGCGACTTCTGAATAATTATTCATTTTACGTACGCCCTCGTGTACATGCGTATGTTCGACTGTGCTAAGGATGAACGAATGTAGTCTAGGTATTATACTTAGTGCCATTATTAGAGAATACGTTTTCCTTGTATTTGCTATGCAGATATTTTATTTATATGTCACTAATTTGAATATTGCTTGCAACACATTAAACCATGCCTTAGAGATCAGCATGAATACTATGTGCTTTGTATCTCTGCCTAACTGTCCGATTAATTTATTAAAGTCGGAATTATATCACAAACAAATTATTCTCAAATATTTTCTATTGTCACACTTGTTAAGTTGTTTAAGAAGCAATCAATAAAAAAAATGTGATAGAATAAGTCACATAAATAAACAAAACACACAAACAACAAATTTTATGAGTGTCAGATAGAAGCAGACTCCAGGTGACGGTGTGTCAAATTTCACGATATTCGATAAGTTAATAGTTGTTTGATTGTTCACTTAACGACGGGAGGAAGTGAATTTCAAAATGTGATTAAATACTAATATTACTACTACTACCACTACTACTGCTACTACTAGTACTACTACTACTACTAGTACTACTACTACTACTACTACTACTACGACTACTGCTACTACTACTATTACTACTGCTACGACTACTGTTACTACTACTACTAGTACTACTACTACTGCTACTACTACTACGACTACTGCCACTACTAGTACTACTACTACTGCTACTACTACTACTACTACTACTACTACTACTACNTACTAGTACTACTACTACTGCTACTACTACTACTACTACTACTACTACTACTACTACGACTACTGCTACGACTACTACTACTACTACTATTACTACTGCTACGACTACTTTTACTACTACTACTGCTACTACTACTACGACTACTGCTACTACTACTACTACTAATACTACTACTACTACTGCTACTACTACTACGACTACTGCTACTACTAGTACTACTACTACTACTACTACTACTACGACTACTGTTACTACTAGTACTACTACTACTACTACTACTACGACTACTGTTACTACTAGTACTACTACTACTACTGCTGCTGCTACTACTACCACGACTACTGCTACTACTAGTACTACTAGTACTACTACTACTACTACTACTACTACTAGTACTACTACTACTTTCCGAACTGTAAAACACGAGGTGCAATTAAAGAATGCTTGACAACATTATGAGGAATGTGTTCCGTTAAACACTAGATGGCTGAATTTAAATGTAATCGTAATAGAAATGTTTAAGACCAATTCATCTGAGTTCGTTCCTCGTTACTTAACTGTGCGTACGGCATGGATACACCACTATAAGCTGAAATCACGTGAAAAATTGAAGGACTACCGGTTGCGTGGTGAAAGTGTTTCCAAGAAAGCAAACACATCAACGTTATAGACTTTTCGCGATGCATACGACATAATCAAGCATACGATAAAACCAAGAAAAAAACGGTCCCTTTTGAGAAGCAAAAAAAAAAATAAAATAATAATAATTTTCCTGAATTTACGAACTTGTAAAATAAAGTAAAGAGTTTATTAAAAGAAATTGTAATCGTAAATTTTTATTTTTATTTTATTTTATAACGAATCACTTACGGATGTCAAATATGTTTCACTTAACGTAATTTTTCTTAGTTTAATTAATTTATGCATTTTATAAAATCAAAAAACAATTAGTAATCAATTTTTTTAATATTATTCAAAAATGTATAAAATGAACTTTGTGGGCGAAGCGATTGATAAAACTGACAAAAAGCAATTAAATATGCATTCTCAGTGATTAATTCATTTTCAATTTATATTCATGCAGTAAAAACTCTTTTAAAAAGACATCCAAACAATGTTAATTATTGTGCGTTTTTCTCGCGTTGAATTATTGTACAAAAAATATTCTTTGTCATGCGAAGCCATGCATGTCACAACATGTTCACTTGCATGCACTATTTCTTTTACAGAGAAGACGTATAAGGACTTGAACCTTAAAATTATGAAAAAAATGTATTTAATAGCTGAAATTGCATCAAAACAAAAGATTGAATACGTGAAACAGTGATCGAAACTATGTTCAGTCAAAACATTCAGTCAAACATTTATTATATAGATTAAGTCGACTATTGAATGATAATGATAATGATATTTTTCAACTTATGGGGTGACTTGCCGGCATTCCGCCCTTTTTCAAATCAGTTCTTCTTTTTTTTCTATCGCCGTTTATTCGACTTCGAACGGTATAGGCTGGCTGTTCACTGGAAAGTTCGCCAATAGTCAATAGATTATACATTTTCAGATGTTTGCAATATTCTTGGGATGCAATTAGTAGTTTTCCTTTCTCAGTGATTACTTGCGACATAATCGTTATTCGAAACACACTGAAAAATTCAGTCACAATTCCTTGTTGTCCGTGGCTTCAAGCGTCAAAGCGACCCTTCGTGTGAACAATTTACAATCTATTGCAGGCATCTGTCTAAATTTAGAACCCATGATTCGTGCTGTTGTATTAAGTATGTTAATCGGACCTTTAGAAGCATAAGTATACGGCTAAGCAAGGATTTGTCTAACCAAGATTTTACTATACGTGCGCATACACACGAATGAATATCATCACTGAATGTTATCAATGGGTTCTTTTTCATTATTACACATGTCGATTGTGTAAATACGTATACAGAAAATTGTTTTCGCACAACAACAAAATGAATTTTATGCAAGGATATTAATATTAAATCTTTATACTGAGCTATTTGATATGAACCATAAACTCATTCATGCATAATAATGTTTCATTTCAAATCAGAGCATATATATATTAATAGCACATTGTGATTATGTCAATTAAAAACCATATTTACATTTGCTTGGATGCTACGAGCGCTCTCTTAATTTAATTTTCAAACTTAATACGTAGACTTTCGTTACGCGTTGTTCTGAAACTCAAGTTCAATGTTCAAGTGAGAAGTTGTAACCGGCGCAAGCGCAACAAAAAGATCGTGGGCCCAATTTCTCTTCCTAAACAAGTGTCTGAAGTTTTAAAAAAAAAAAAAAGAAAGTAACAATGACAAGCGCAGGTTTTGTATCCATTTAAAACTATTTCCGTTTTTCCCTATTGTTAAAAACATGTGAGAAAAAATATTATGTAATTATTTCATCCATTTGATTCGTACTCATGTGATGAACACTTATGAATAACTTAATTTCAAGAGATAAGAATACATAGGAAGTAAAAATATTACAGTGAATGAAACGAATATAACGGTTAAGCCGAATTTTTGCATACCTCTATTAAATAAGGCTTTTCTTTGTGGATTGTGGAAGGAAAAGAAAGCGGCAAAGGGCAAAAGGAGATATTTTGTGGTAGCAATGCTTGCATCTAATTGCACAGTAACACAAAAATAAAAGCCTAACCTAACGCATTGGAATATAACCACATCGTAATGCTCTGAAATTAAAACAAAAAAAAAAAAAGAAAAACCCGAGTTGGATGCCATGTCCATAACCATATTTAATCTTTAGGCTTTTGATGGATTGTGTGTAAAATGTCAAATCAACTTGATTGGTTTTTTAAACCGTTTAAACGAAGGGCGTGTAGTAGAGTTTGGGAGTAAGTTTAAAAATTTAGATATGATTATAAAATTTTATTCCGTCACGCTGACCAAGACATTATCTACTTTGTACGGCACTCTACGGACGGACTTCTAAGCGATAAAATTTGCAAACAATTTGCAAGCAATTTGCCCTGCACACCTGCCAAAAATTATTGTTTAATATATTATCAATTAAAATAAATAAACTTTTTTGCATATATAAATATCAGTCGATAATTCATAATATATTCATAGTGCTATTTAATGTTTATTTAATAAGTGTAGTTACATATTAATTACACTAAGTAAATAAAAGCAAAAAATAAAAAAAAAGAATTTAATAGTTTTCGTCAAATTTATATTTCTCTACAATAATAAACGTTCGACAGATTAAATTAATCATACGAAATTTATTTTAACGCGAATCAAATTCTAAACTATGATAGTAAAAATATTCTTAATATGCTTCTATATAAATATGCTCAAAAGATTAGTTGGTGTGGCGCTTACTAGTACGAGGGCTGTTTCTTCCTAACCTGTATGGGGTCCGAATATGAGAGTTGAGGCGCTTAAACGATATGTTGCTGTTGCTGTTGCTGTTGCTGTTGCTGTTGCTGGTTTACGGGACACCTATTGAATGTTTGTTGTCCGCGATTCTTAAAGCTGAGTCCATAAAGCTGATCTACCATAATATCCAAACTCTCGACTTGTACCTTATATCACTTTTCGTCGACTTATTAACACTACTCCTGCTTGTGTTATGCCAGTTGCAGGCACAGCATGCCTACGCATATCTTAATCAGACAACTGCCACAATAGCATTCACTTCCGCTTCTCCAACGTGTTTTTCGATAACCACGAACTCTATTTCATCAGCAAAGTCGATAAATGTTGTGTTGAGAGGGGGCTGAAACTAGTGTATTGTACAAAAAGCGAAACCTGATTAATTATATTTATTATTAACTTAATAAAATCTTCTTCTTGTTAATAGTAAGTTTACATTGCATAACCCCTATTGGGCTTATAACTTGTGCGCTGGAGAATACCCAAAAATTAAACCTATAAACGATTCATTTGATACAAGTCAGCGTCATCTCTGCGTTTCTACATCAATTCGTATCCTTATTCATATCTATTGCGCGCGGTTTCTAAATCGCTCGAGTTTATTAATTACGATGAAGCCTCACAAATTTCAAGAGAAAATAGTTCTCTTTTTTAAGCTTGTTGCTACTACAAGACTGAAAACGTGAGATCAGCGGCACATTTCCGACCATTACAACTTTAAAACTATAGTAAGGAGCATACACAGCAGCAATACAAAAAAAAAAAAAAAAAAAAACCCATAGCAGGTCAGTTTGAAAAAATTCTAGATATTTCATTGACTTGTTTCTTTGTTGGTTTTTTTTTTTTTTTTTGCGCTTGTTGGTTATTGTGAAGAGCTTACATCAACATCAACATCAACATCGACATCAACATCAACATCAACAATCCATGCAAAATTTTATTATATGCATGCCTGAAGACACGTACGCGAATTCAATAGTGTTTTTTCAGGGCTTTTGAACAAAAATTTTAACATCATCAAAAGCAGGCGCCGCGACACAAGAAGACCTTTACAGTATCCCGGCATATGCACTCTTGATGATTTTCATTTAATTTAATATAATTAAAATAGACTAAAGCCCGAGCAAATGAATAAACGAGCATTGAATGAACACTGCATGGGTATTGCATGCTCTGCGTGTGTGTCTTTGCACTCGTTTCATTTTACTGCGGTGGCCAAGGAGTAGCATTTCATTGTTTTACTTATTTTCTGGATAGAAGGATTTTTAAAATTAATTTGTATGCGTACATTTTCACAGATTTATTATTATACGAGGATGACATTGTAAGTGAATGATAAATTCTGTTATGGGAATCTTTTGGTTTTTCTCCTTTGTTTGTATATACATACAACAAACCTGTAGATTATTTAATGCCTTTGTGCTGCATACTTCGCAATGCAAATTTTATTTATTCCAGTTGAAACCTCCAAGAGAGGTGAAGGCTTGAATAATACACTCCTTTAAGAAGACTGTAATGGTTAGTTCGAAACTTTTGATAACTGCCATATACATTTTTCTGTCTTCCTTCATTTCGACGTGAAACCGTTTATGTTTCGGCAAAAATAGGATACGATAGCACGATACTATAATAAGAATGTAATCCTCTTGATATGGAAACTCTGTTTTCACTCATTTCTTCCATACAAACGAAAGCTTATTTTCTTTTTCTGTCAGTTGTACAACAAACAACATACATTTTTAATATACTTCAACCGTATACCGTAAGAGTGAAATGTTTAATGAAAAAATGATCTAAAGAACACAAATAACTAATAAGATAAAATAAATATTCTTTTAGAAGAGATATCGAGTGACCGGAGGCTGGAAATATTCCGCTCTTTCCAAGTTACGGAAAAACCTGTAGACCAATAAACCTGATTTTTTCAATTTTCAGTCTAACGTGAAGCCCAAACAAATTTGAAATCGACTTTGTTCCCCTTTGAAGGCAAACAACAACAACACAAACGATGAGGCATCGTTTTCACTTCATTTTATCAAGTATTGAAAATGTTGCCTTTTTTTTGGTGTCAAATTAAATAAGTGACTAAAATTTAACTGCAAGGATAATAAAAATACAAGTGAAGCCAATAGAATCTTAGCACCGAACAACTTTTTTTTTTTGATTACATGAGGATAAAATTGTGTTTTACATATGAAGAGATCATTGACGTGTCATTCCACTTATAAGTTAATCACTCAAAGAATATAGCGCGCACGCCGGCAACAACAAATTAAAAGTTTCTTCATTTTTATTTTAAATTTCTTCAGCTTTTATTTTAAAATTCCATTTAAGCTTTCTTCGAATTAAAAACGATTTCGTAATCGTTTTGCTGCAATAACCCAGGCAACCGGAATTGCGAATCTTTGCAATGCTGAAGGTGCTACTATTTAATTATGTACCGTAACAAGTTTTGACAGCACTTTGGTATATATTGTCACTTATGTAAAAACTTGAGACTACATTTTTGAAAGAAGACTTGTTTAAAAAAAATTTCTCAAAACTAAAAAAAGAAATTAAAACCGTAAAAAAACGATAGTTTCAAAGAAATTTTAATAAAGCCCTGAAGACAATTCGTTCGCTCTTTTATTTCAAATTGCTTGGAAACTAGGAACAAAATTGAATAGTTTTGACTGAAATTATTCCTTCGCCAAAGATATATGCGAAATACTTGATTAAAAATCACGTACTATTTATAAAGAGCTAAACGGATTTTTCGTTGATCTACTAAAAATATATAAAAACAGTTTATCTTTAATAAGGATAACAAACCTAGTTAGACTACGGCATCAATGCAACTGCAACTTCGTCTAAAATAGTACTCTTGCGTTACACTAACACGTAATTATCGAGAAATTAAACGTCACGTAGATTAAATGGCATTAAACGAAAAACGCGACATAACTTGAAAAACATCCCGAGAAATATAAATGAAATGAATGCTAAGCAAGAGAGGAAGAAAATGTTGAGAAAACTTAGCACGGCACTACTGGAAGACAGCGCAAAGGTGGCAAAGTTGTCAAAACCATTTTCTCATTATTGGGTGAGTGTCGTTCAACTTCTTGTTGAATGAATTACCTTTGCATTGAATCATTACATTAACTTAGCAAAAGGCAAAATTAACACACTGTTCCAACCATATTATCTGACTTCTCTGTAATTACTAAGTAAAAATGATTTATCATATGACACATAATTCTCCTATTGCTTATAATGAAAATTCATTGTGCAATTTACCTTTGAAATGTACAGTCGAGTCGTTATATGAACGCATCGACACACAACAATCAATTTTTTAAAAAGCTATTAAGTAGATAGAAATTCAATACGTGAACTAAGTTCTGCTTCCCTTAATAAAATTAGCGAAGAGCAGGTGAATATAGAGAAGTTAAAGAAGAAGTGTAAGAAGATTAAAAAATCTCATGAAAATTGCCAGAATTGTCAGGTGGGATTAAAAGTTCCGTTTAATAATCATGTAACGCTTGTAAACGTTTTACACCTTTTTTTTCACTTATAATAAGCAAATAAGAATACTTTGAAAGTCTTTATAATATTCCAAGCTGAAAATAGACAGTTGCTCCGATGATCTCTCCCATAACAAATTTTAAACCTGATAGAAATAATTCCGCCAAAAATTTATTAGGAAAATAGTTGAAAACATTTTCGAATATTTTCATTTTGATGTGAAATAAAAACTTTGGTTGCGTTAGACCATCTTAGCTAGGATAGAGTACTTGCCAGCTTGGGAGAAGTAAGTTACTTGGAAATCAACTCAACTCTGGGTGACCTATTTCTTCCAGAGATCTACTTTTGCTCTCGGTATGAAGGACACTGTGTAAAGGAATGTGTTAAAAATTGGGTCCATTCATTTTGAACGTTGTGAGAGCATGTTCGAAGTCGAGTTCGGAAAGCAATGCAGAATGCTTAGTGGGTGCAGTCTCTGTGGACGTACAGGTATTGGGTATTAGGATAAGTAGATTTTGTTCGATAGATTAAAAAATGGGCTTTTCACACGGACTACGGACTTCTCTATACATATCTGCACGATGGAGACAGAAACTGTGGTTTGTCTGTCTAGGGATCCGTTCGAGGAGTGTATGCATGTCTTGTAAGAATGCCCTTTATACTCTAGGTTTATGGATTTAGGGGGATTGGAAATACGACAAATCGGCGATGACTTTGATTGTAGTCTGACCCTCTCTACTGCTGAGATGGTGATTGCGTTGGGAATGTTTGCATCTCGCACGCCCCTTGAGCGGCTTGCTATTAAACGAAGTCTAAACAACTCTGTTTGGCCCTCGTCCGCTTCTTCTCATTGGATGTTAATAGGTACGGACTGACAGGAGGTGAGCTGCGTGGAGCTTCGCATGTTTCTTCGTCTTCACGTTTCCCCTCATCGCTATTATTCCAGCTAGGTTTTAGGCTCGCCATTGTATATCTCGTGACAGAGTGCCGCCTCTCCATTTTTAAACGGAAGAAGTAGGGATAGTGAGAATACTATGTTCATGCGCATAGTATAGAGTGGTTCTATTTTCTATAGCTTTACTTGCAGATTTCCGATGCCATGACGAGTTTTCAAATCGTGTGTTATCTATAATGTCTAACTAAAGGCTTTCGTAATTCCTTCTTTGTGAAATTTCTTCTCTTCTCGCTTTTGCTGCCATAAATGTGAGGATGACCCGCGGCTATCTTCGGCGTGACAGCGGAAGTAGCCTATTGCAGGAATTAATGGTAACATGAAAATAACAATTACGATTACTTTAGCCAAAGCAAAAAAATCTTAGACATTTTACATTATTTTCATTTATATTTTAAGTAGATGAACAAAGGAAAGAAGAGAACAGAGAAGATTATTTATCTATAGGAACAATAAACGACGAAAGACAAAAAACTTCATTTTCCAGCAATCAACGCTGGCAATAAGAAGCTCATTGTTATTAAAAATTGAAGAGAGAAAGCAAAACAATTATGAAAAGCTTGAGAAAAGACAAATGGAATTTTTTAATGAGGAGAAGTAATAGATCGGTAGATCGGTAGGTAAGTAAAAAAATATCACTTTACCACATATCAATGTAATAAATGTGTCCAAGTTTTACATTTACAGGTACAGCGAGAAGTTCTTCCACGTACTTAGTGACAGCCTCATATCATCGTTTTGTAAGAAGAAACACCCAGTACAGTATTATCGCTCCATCTTAATTCTTTATCTACTGTCGTATTATTATTATTTTCATTTTACTTATAAATAAGACCAGCATAAGCACTCATTCAAATTGCATTATAACACTAGCGTAAGCATATTTAACTTAATACCATTGTAAGCATTTATCGCAAACATAATGCAAATAATTTCTTCGTTTACTGCTAAGGCAATCATTTTCTTAATTTGATTTTTACTACATAAGAAGCACTTAAATAATGAAATAATGGGTCAACAAATGTAAATCTTGCAGACTAAATCTGAAGATTATTTCTCGCTCATAAAATCTATCTGTTCGACATTCGTTTAATAGTCGAAGTAATCACCAGCATTATCCACGATTTTTTGTCTCTTATCGGGCAGCTTGCAGGTGCTCTCGCGGTTTCGAGAAGAAATAATCATCGAGCCATTCTCGCACAACCGCTGATCTGTTAAATATAACATTACAGATCTGATCATATGGCGAACAGAAGGAGATAAGTCTAGAGAAGATGCCGCAATCGGGAGAAGCTCCCAGCCCAAGTCGAAGATCACCTTTGGGCTTGTTTTTAGCCGGAGACACTCGAATATATGCGACCGTTCATCGTCATCAAAGCTACGATTTTTTCCACGAAACCTTGCAAACAACTCTCTAACTGTCTCATAGCTTATTGCATTTTCATCACAAGCCAACTTAATCAATTGCGTAGCGTGGTCGGCATGTTTAAAACAGCGTAACATGGAATATTTACGGCACTGCCGCTTGTTCGCGTCTATCTCTTTGCACATGAAAAACATCGCTTCTTAAAAAACTAAAAGTTATATCGTGCAATCTCACCTATATCCACGATATATATACAAAATTACGGAAGAAGTTTATGCGTTTATGCGTTACGAAGCAATCAATTTCAATACAGAGAATTTGTTTATTCATCTAATAGCATAACAATCAGTGTTTTCCTGAATTGAATTCGGATCATGACTCAATCACGACTTCCAGTTCATAACGCGGGAATTTGGTTAACGACAACCAATGCAACTTAAATTCACATTTTAAAAGCGTCAGTACTTTTGCATCATTAATATTGACATGAGCTTCATGTAACGTAAACGGATCTTTTTACACCCCACATAACTTGTGCTAAGGCCGCATTGTATGGAATTTGGGCGTAAACAAGCGACGGAAAGATAAGCCCGGCCTTTATAATAATAAATCAATTCAGAATTATTTCGTGAATGAAATTAAGATCGTTGGCCCGTCGGTCCATCATGTTGTCTCTCCGTCGGTTTGCCTGATGTCTGTCCCCGAATTCCTATGTTCAATTTACAGATCGCCATTGTTATACCTGAACGCCGAATGTCATTTTGTTTCAGCATTCACAGGTCCCTTCCTCTTTTGCGCAACGGACAGCAACTGGGGCGTTCTTTTCTCTTCCCTCTCGATTCTATACGGGGATTTAATTGGAGGCTCCTGCAGAAAACCGTTACGCACTGCAAATTTTTTTCTCTGGCGACGCTCTGGCCTATATTAAGTAAGCGAGAAAAAGAAATTCCCTTGTTGTCCAACTCAGTTTGCATGCATTGCGGAGCCATTGCACCACACATCCGAAAGCCCAGTAATCAAAATAAAAATTGTTCAACATCAAGGAGAGGAATGGATTGAAGTAACAAATGTTCTTAATAAGGTCTAACTCTTCGTATCTAGCTAGAAGTGTTTATATTATTATATTGTGACTTTCCTAAAGTTATTGAACTGATTTAAATGAAATGATTACAGCGTTAATTAAGAACCTGAAGAAAGATGAAAGAAGTCCTACTTTAAACATATAACATAACGTAGCAGACTGTCAGGGTTCCATTCATTAATCTCATGTTGCCATTATCTGCTTGCATTCACATATAAAGACATGCGTCACAGGCTCTGTCATTACTAGCTGTGGTAATGTCGAAAGTTTTGCAAAAATTCGTGCTAAAAGGAACACTATGAAAACAACTCATCTTTTCTAACCGTTTTTCACTTTCTCCTCCGCCATAATGTAAAGGCTGTTTAATATCGCATACATTCTCATTAAAGAATAACATTCATGCTTGCCGTTGAACATCTGACGTGTGTTTCTTTTTCAGCATAAATGCTTATGCATATATATATATATATATATATATATATATATACACTGAATACACTGAAAAACTATTACGTTTTTCAAAAATGGAAAAAGGACGTACGGTCGTATCATCAGCAAGCAATGTTGAAAAAAGCAAAAAAATTCATCACATTCGCAACGAGAATTATCCTTACGACCTGCAATAATTCAATCTTCCGATATATCAAAAAAAAAAACTTGACTAATTGAAACGCGAAGAACTAACTGACTGACATTCTAATAGACGCCAAACTTTCAATGCAAACGTTCATCGCCAAGCTATTTATTCCCCCAACATTTATTTGCGGCAAATGTATATTAAATTAGCGCGTATGCATACAACGTCTAGAGCGACTTCAGATAGATTCATCGGTCATTATTTCGAACGCTTTAGAATCATTATTTGAATCGACTCGATATATATGTATATGACCGCCTCTTCTATTTGCGTCTTATGTCTGTGCTCATGCATAAAGAAAAATATCGCAATTCTTAATATGTAGTGAAATCTTTTACTTTCGGAATCATTTTCACGACTATTCCTCTCATAAAACCCTATTTTAACGATTTCACTAATGTAGCAAAAAAAATTCCAATTTTTACTCCCCTTGTCAAAAATCGTTGGGAACTGTCAGTATATTGATATATAAATAAATGTGAAAATACTTTTTTTTAATAATTTGTGGTGAAAGCAAGAGCATACAAGATGCGGCTTTGACAAATAAATTTGCTGCGCCAAGTTCGGAGACGTGCCCATTTAAGCGTTCTCAAGAAAAGTAACTGTTCACATGGCAACAAAGTGAAATTTTTGAACTCTCATCTTGAAGATAGGCAAAGAATTGTGTTGAGCGAAATGGCGCAGATTACCTTGCAGTTGGTCACGTCCGATGGTAATATTTTAAGTGTTCTCTTCAGCTTTTTGTCGGACTGCAAAATTAAACATTTAGACAGCCGCCCGAAGTCTTTAACTCATTATTGCCATAGACGTTCGTTTATCCTCAAAACGATTTATAAGCTTGTTGAGACACACAGCGTCCCTCACAACATGGAATTATCGATGACGGACGGAGAATAGCAAGATGAAGTGCTCTATATTCCTATAGTCCTATTCATGATCCCGGACACTTTACCAGTTCGATTTGGCTGCTAGAATGAAGCGCTCTGCATATCACAAATTACTTACGAGCCCAGATTAATCAGTTGATTCGAATAATGAGACCCTATCGTCGTCATTACGTATTTACTATATGTTAACGCATCCATAGCGTGCGCTAAAAAAAAAAGTGAGAAAAACGAAGGGTTCTAAGATGCAAGTGAAAATGTTGGCAAATTTTTCAATCATTACATCAAAAAAAAAAATCTCGTCGATCGTGAATCGTTCAGAAATATGAAAATTTTTATTTTAAACAAGATTCGGCCGAGTGTATACATATCGGTATAATATGTACATTCAGATATGAATGAAGCTGTAAAAACTTTATAACAATTATTGGAGCATGTTTAATGTATGTTTTTGCATCCACACACAGTTATAAATTGGTACAATACATTGTTCTGATTGTTTGTGTGTAAAACAAAAGAAGCCTCCTTTGCATGTGTGTATATGCGTATGAGTGTAAAAAATATTTATTTTTAAAAGAAGTGCATATAACATTTTCTATTTAAATTAGAAATGAAAACTGAGAGTCAGCAAAATATGCTAATCACGAAGATATTCGATCCAATTTCTAAACATTTAATTAAACACAATATAATTCAACATCTATTTAATTGTGTCAGAACTTGGAATTTATTGAGAGACTAACTTACCGGAGGGTCTAACTTTACATCTAAGGCCACTCTCGCTCTCCACTCTGACATCTCCATCGGCTTACGATTGCGGGGAGGCGGGGGGCATATAGCCTACTCTCCTCTTTCAATAAAAAAAAAAGAAGTGAAAATGTTATTATCGGACTAAGCTGACTATTAAATGCCCTACACCACATTGCGTAGCACAATTCTTTGCCATAGAACACGAAAGTGATACCCCTTGCGGTAGAGGATATATTAAGTTACTGAGGACGTATGTAACACGCAGCAAAGCTTAAGATAGACTCACCTTTTATTGTACCGATCGATTGAGGACCATTTTTTGAATCGATCTAGATTTGTCTATGCCCATCTGATGTCCGTACATATAAATGTGTCTTCAAATTATAGGTTGGATTTTTGAGATCTTTTAATGGAATTTGGTAGGCGTTTTTAGCATATAATATATATTTTAGGTTTCATGAGAATCCTTATATGTGTTGGTACCCACAAAAAAATACATGGTTTACTTGGCCCAATTTCGGTAAGTTTGATTTCTTTGTCAATTTCCTGATATGAAATATTGAAAATTAGTCCTCTTTACCATATAAAGATTCCGTTTTAGTAGGAACGGCATATAGTAGAGTATAATTAACGAATTTTTAATATTTATAAACACATAAGAAAAGAAATGTTTTTTTTTTTTTTTTTTTTATTTACAGAAACAACTTAAAAACAACTTCTTACTTAAATATCCTTCACGTGATGCTCTAATTAGGACACAGTTTCTTTTTGAAATGAAAACAAAGAAAAATCCAAATGCGTATATAGATATCTACTGTTTTGGAAATAATAACAGTTTTGGAAATATAGAATACACCAAAAGAAAAATGCAAAAAAAGAAAAAGAAACCTGGTGTGAGGATAGCACCGGAAAGCTATCTGCATGCTGTTGCTAGTAAGTATTCTGATAATGATGACGATCAAAAAAGTTGTGTGTATAAGTGACCGATACGAATGCAGAATTGATGTTCACGGTGACGGCACACTTGTTTGCCTTTACTGCACATTACATTAAACCGTCACGACTAAAGAAATTATTCATGCATAGCAGTATTCACGGTGGGGTTTCGATTTAATTTCGGTTTATTGAAGGTTTAAAATTATCTTTAAATCTGAATTAAATTTTCGCTCTCTGCCATTCGCATTACAAATATTTATTGGCATGTTTATGCCTTTATATCATTACTTGAATAATGTCCAATCGTTCTTTTCTTTCTCTTCGAGCCATCATTCCGACCACTAAAACAAATAAAAAAAAATAAAAATTCAAAAATTTTAGAGCAACAATTTTCATATTTGTAAGCTTGTAAGCCCTCAATGTCTTGTGAGCGTTCTTATCGCAAACAATACTTTAACATACTTTCAGTTAAGACATTAATCGCATCGTAAATATCGTGTTCGTGAACATCGTCATTTTCTTTGTTGTCGCTATTTCCTTAATAAAAATATTGGTTGTATCCCAGGGTACAGAAATTTTTGTCGTTTTCTTTTTATACCCTGTAGCAGTTGCGGTAAAGGATCTATTAAGTTAGTGCGCTCGTATGTAAAATGCAGAAAGACTTAAGATAGACCTACCTTCTGTTATGCCGATCGATTCAGAATCATAATCTGAATTGATTTAAGCCTCCTGTCTGTCAATCTGATGATTTCTGAATTGATTTAAGCCTCCTGTCTGTCAATCTGATGTCTGCCAATGTAAACTTGTGTTCAAACTACAGGTCGCAATTATTTAGTTATTTCGATGAAATTTGCTATAGTGACTTGTTTTGATCCAATTGAAAATCGTTTTTGACCGCCTGGGGCATTTTTGGAACTTCCTCTCATGGAACTCATGGAGAACTGAAATTCATACGACAAAAATAATAGTAATTGAACAAAAAAAAAAAAATGGACTGTAGCAAGTTTGGACCTATTTTTCGAATCCTATCGTAATAAGAATTTTCACGAAAATTGATCTTTTGTAGACCAGAAAAGTCTAAGTTTTGACATGTGCTGATGAAAATTGACCCTTAATAATAATTTCATACAAAAATAAAAATTGTATTAGTTGTTGTATTGTATTACTGTAAGGTATTTAATGGTCGGCCTTGCCCAACTATAATGTTCTTGCTTGCTTTTTTTTTTCTTATTAACTTCATCGAACATTATCATTCTGTTAGATTTTCTTCCATTCCATACCGTTTTTTTAGACTTCATTGCGCTTCTTAATCTTATAACTATGTACTCGTATATGTTGATCGAAAATATTGTTAATTTTTCGTTTAAATTAAGTCAATTTAATCAGATGATCTCGAATAAGATCTATGATGAAATGACTAAAAACAAAAATTCTTATGAAAAGAGCGAAGATATTTCGTCGACGTTCAACATTATTTCTGACATAGACATTTTGCTGCTGTTTTTTTTTTTGCAAATAACTTTTAAATAAATACTAATTTCTTTTCCTTATTAAAGTTGTCATGACCAGTTTTCAGCTTTACGAACTTTTTATCAAATTTTTGGCGTAAAGTAATTTTTTTTCTTGTAAGTTCCAATGCCGTTCTCAGAAACATATCAAAATTCTATTTACAGTTTTAAGTAACGGTACACTACATCGACACACACACACACACACACACACACACACACACACACACACACACACAATATCGAACCCTTACGAAATCAAGTGATAATCTTTATCGAACCATGTCTACGCCTGTAAGCCCTTAACCAAACTGCTCTCTATTTTTATTGTTCTCCTGCTACCTAACTGCTGCCTACTGCTTCTGTTTTTTTTTTTTGGTTAAACCAATATCTGAGACATGCCAACTTTGCTCTTTACGACCGCCATAAATAGTTGTTGAAGTTAACAGATCGCTCGCTACAAGGTTGCAATTGCAACAATTTTTAGAAATCTTTGGGTTTTTTCTTTTTTTCCGGATTTTTTTTAGCCCATTTTTTCTTTTGCTTCTCATGATTTTCTTAAGAAATTTTTAGTATTTATTTAGCATCTACACTTAAATTTATTACAATTTGGGTGATGGCAACCAAATTTCTTTCATTTCTTTCTTTTTTTTTTTTTTATGTTTAGTTCAATTTAGTTGTTAGTCATTTTCCCAATTCCAAAACAAAAAATATCCAAAAATGGTATTTAAATATTTAGTAACGAAAGTGCAAATGCAGTTTAAGGAGAGATTATTCCATCATCACCATTTTTGCTGATTCACAATATCATCGAAATTCTTAAATTTCACCGCAAAATTTTTTATGCTTATACTACGAGCAGTAAAAATATTCATATACACTAAACCTTTTCTTTTCCTTTCAAATTATTTGCGGTTTCAAGAAACTTTTAAATATCGAATTTTATTAGAATCTCAAGTGTCCTCTCGTTTTAATATTTTCTTTCGTTTTCATAAGAAACCGACCGATCGAAACCATAGCTAAGCGCAAAAACTTTGCTTAAAACCAAAAGCCAAAAAATAATTTTTTTTCTTATCCGTCCGTCATCAGCAAACATTGTCATCGAATTTAACAAACCACTACATGTTTGCTAATATAATAAAATGTTATACAATCTGAAACTGTTAAATCTGTAAATGACGTCGGTGCCAGAATGCAATAACCGTAAAACCATCACAAATATTAAGGAATACGATTATTCGAAAATATTGTAAACATCAAATTTCGTAATGAAAATGTAAGAGAAACTCCGCAATCTTTTCTCTCCAGGACTATAAATTATAATAGCGATTGCTGATTGCTTGAGGGCATGCGGAGAAAAGTTGAAAATTTGTCAACTTTAAAAATGTCTTCAATAATAAAATAATTGATAATCAAAAATATTTTATATATAAAATGTATGCATAAAATATTTTCAAATACTCAATAATTTGCTCAATAATCTCTGTAGTGCTTTTGTTTGTTGTCTATGAATAAAAGCAAATATGCAAACGACTAATTCTAGTGCTCAGAGGGAGAGAGTATAACTAAAGAAAAACGTTATGATTTTATGCTCAATGGTCAATTCTTTAGAGGTTTTTTTCTTTGCAGATAATCGTTTATGAGGTTCACTGGATTATTACAATTGTGCCATGTTTAAGGACTGAATTGATACTCACTTGTATAGAATGCACAAAATAACTACGATACACTCCTACCATCTACCACCTCTTTCCCTTTCCCTTTCCCTTTCCCTTTCCCTTTTCTCTTTAACTCGTTCAATCTTTTTTTTTTTTTTGTTGCATATATGCACATATATATATATATATATATATATATATATATATATATGGAATTTATGCATAAATTACATGTTAAGTTACTTGGTATTACCTGCTATTCTATGCAGAATTTACTGATTTTTGTATTATGCAAAAATCGAGTCTTTACAATCTAATGCAACAATACTAATGCATTGATGGCTGGCTATGCACTGCCCCGCATTGTTGAAAATGAACAGAATTTGCTGCAATACGCTTGATCAACAATAGAACTCTATGCCGTCACCAATCTTATGCATATACTCGTTTTATGGCTAAAATATGCAAAACGCCCATTGTCAACAACGATAAGAATCTAAAGTTACGAATGCAAAAGAAAAGAACTAACTGAGCACTAAACTTGAAAACAAAGAAAGCATATGGATTTAGACAAAACGATTCAACGAACGATATAAAACTAAACCCTGAGAAGATTAGTAATAAACCATTTATTGTAAACCCGCAAGTCCCGTAAGTATTCCATGTGCCTAAAAAACACAAAATACAAAATATTTCGAAAGAAGTCTTCATTTCTTAACATAGCTCTTTCACCCCGGTTCAGTTCAATAGCTTCGACATCCTGTTCTTAATAAGAAATGGATGGAAATTCTTAGTTATATGCAACAATTTTTTCCTTGATTTTATCGCTCAAGCATTGCGATAAATGTTGTGAAAAATTATGAAAATTATCTTTACCTTCTTTGGAGCCGATTCTTCCTTTGTATTAGGTGTGAAGGAATAGACTCATGTTTCATCTATTATTAAGAAATGACGTTACAACCTGGCCTTACTGCTGGAAAATGTCATCGAAATTTTCACTCTAAGCATGTTCCGTAGACTGTTGGATTTCTGTAATCTGTTCGAACTTTAAAATTTCCCCTTTTTAAAGTTTCCTCTACTAAAGTACTGGTTTTCAAACAACAATCGCCATATGTCGGATGACTTGTAGGATTGCCTTCGTATAGATAATGAATCAAGAAAACAGGTCATAGCGTTTTTTCATTAACATGTGAGCGCATTTTTCTTATGTTCTAAATAAAAATTCTCAAATCAAAAATGTACCGTTTTGATCGATACTCTTTTGATTTTTTTCGGTGAATCCATTACGTCATCGTTGCAGAACTTGTATGAGTTTTAAGTGAAAAGCTCAACCGATTGTTTTTGTACCTTTTCTCTCTTCATGCTACCTCTACTTTATTAAAAGTAGAGTTCTGCGTAAATCGAAACAAGTTGCAGTGAGACAGGCCAACGGATTGTTTATACTGATAGACACACCGAAATTTTTCAACTAAGCGGAACATTAAAGATTTAACTCGTCGTAATAGATGTTGTTGTATTTCCTTATAATAAAAGCATCCTGGATGCTTTACTTTTGATCGCATTAGCTATGAATTGTAAAATAGTGTAACCCATCGTCTGGCTAAGTTAAGTGCACAATCCTTTTCCAATTTCACTAAACGTAAAACATTATGTAACGTCCCATCAATTTCGATCCACAATCGTTTATCAATCTCTTCGAGAATGGCTCAAAAAACAAATTCTGTCCTTTCTCTATCCTGGCACGATCTACTCAAATATCGAATATCTTTTTTACACCTTGCTTTCTAAAAATTGATCAAAACTGGCTCTTGATGGCATATTTTTAACATTTAAGATTTTCAGAGCGGAAACGAGCGTGTGCTTTATTTATTTATTCTGAGTGAGAGCGTCTTCACTATAAGCATCGCAAATATTTTCACAAGCTTGCGAAAACTTGGTTGAAGTGATATTATGAAATAATTTTTTCATTTTCAAAACGCACTTGGTTTCGTTATGGTTGTGTTATCGAATGTCATAATTGTTTTTTTTTTTTTGTTTACTTAACTTTAATTATTTACACACTGTTACCTTCGTTACGCACTGGTAAATAGTTTGTATTGTTACCAAGACTACGCGCCTCTAAAACCGTCTGCGATGAAAACACCACAACCTTTCTCTTTCATGCATGATGTATAAAACTTCCTAATATTGTTTGTGTGAAAAAAATTGCATTTTTTGCCTTCAAAACCGTTACATTATAGTCAGAATACTGTTCCGTTACAAGTCGCCGCATTTGCCTAATAGATGAGCGCAAGCTGTGCCAGCTACACTGGGTAGTCTATAACTTTGTAGTTAGAGTTATAACGCATTTCTTATGGGACTGTCTGTCATGTTGTTATTTGTTGTTAATCGCGAAATGAAATATTCGGTAACTGGCCGTGATTTTTGTATTTCAAGAAAATTCTAAGTTTTCACTTAGACAAACTCATTAGTTTCTATTTCAGTTTGATCAACATGCTCCGGCTTATCAACTTTTTTCATTTGCCAATCATTTTCAAAAGTGAAAACTTTTACTCGACCGACTCCGGAACTAGTTGACCTCCCGCGAATGTGCAAACCAACGACAGCCAAAGAGTTTTAAACGAGCTGCAAACAACTTCTGCTTTTTGCATTCAAATATTTACCCAATTTCCACGCAGACTGACGAATTACGATTAATAGGGATACTACACTCACACACTCATCTTAGAAACAGTCGCCTATAATATTTTTTATTATAACTCGTCATGCATTTTCATACTAACATAGGCATGTGCACACAAATTTTCTGTTGAATTCGTATGTTAAACTTTGTCCTCAATTTATTTTTCATCTCGATTAATTTTAAGAGATTTTGTTAAAATTTTTTTTTTTTTTATTTTTTTTTTTTTTTTTTTTTTTTTTTTTTTTTGATTATGTTTGAGTCCGTTGCCCTTTTTTTGCATAAAATCGGTTTATTAGTTTCATTGGATTAAACCGATTTGGTTGACTTCAGCAAACAAATGGACCTGACAGCAACGAATATTTGCTTGCAGCAATTGAAAATTTGCTTTAAAGTACACGCTTATCAGTTCGAAATAAGGGAGATTGGAATAAATATTTACGTATTTATGCAAGTCCGACATGCAATGCCACTACTAATCCAATTTGTTAAACTTAGTATCGCAAATTTAGAAGATCAAAACATATAATAGAGTGTAAGCAATTAAATACAATCGTAATCGCTTTTGCATTTGCATGCAAGCGTACAAAATTACGGGGAATTTCCCGTGAAATTCCATGAATTATCAAAATATCTGAGTAACACATAAATATATATCCACTTGTGCGAGACAGCTTACGTATGTCCTTACGTAAATCCTTAAATCGTTCGTAATATTTATAACACATCATAATATTTGTTGTTGTTGTTGTTGCGATTTTGTACGAGGATTGCAAGCTACTGTACTTGCACAGCACTTTAATTGATACGAATTTAAATTAATATAAAATGTTTGCGTTTCTCGCGAGACAATCCAGAATGTGACAGAGAGGCAAGTAGAGAGGAAAAATTGAACCATATACGCACACCATTCTGGAAGGGAGCTGCTTTAAAATTTAGCGTAATTTCACTGAATAGAAATGACAAGCTAGAAGAATCAGACAAGCCTGGAATATGGGCATGCCTGAGTAAGAAATATAAAAATGAAAAGATGGCTGAAGATAAGAAGAAGAAGAAGAAGACACGAGTGTTCTTTTTTTCTTTTTTTTTTTTTTTTCTTGTTATGTCCTTTGCGGTAACAGAAAGTCGAATAAATTAATTTACGTTTTTATTAAAACAAAAATTGTATAGAAAAACCCCATCAAATTTTGAGGGATTAGCAATGTTATGTTTTTAAGCTTGTTGGCAGCCTGGAAAAAAATATTTAGAGGATGTGAAAAATTGGTTAGGTAGAATTGGTTAATAGAAATGAATTAGAAAGCAGTTAATAAATTTTGTTAAGTGAAAAATTCAAATTTTCTTCAAAAATAAATAAATCACGACCGGTTACGCAATATTTTATATAAGAAGTGTTCGTTGCGTCGTTATTCTCGATTAACAACAAATAGACAAAACCGCAAATTCATAGCAAAGTGAAAATAATGCGGCATATAATTAAATCTAACACGACCCGATGATAAAGAAGCACACAGCGTGTAATTTGTTTAATTAACAACAACAAGTAAAATTAATAAAAATTTCAAACCATATATGTATAGATCTTGTATGATGTTTTATTAAGCACATGGGCATGTAATTACAATCACTGCATGATTTTTGTGTACATATGACTATCAACGGGTATAACGTAAATTATAAATTGCATACATGCTAAGCAGGAATTACATCGTATTAAGCACTTTCGTAAAATCGTAGCTAAAGTCGCCTTCCAAAAGCCACAAAAACATTTTTCCTAAGTACGGGAAGTACGGGAATTATTATCAATAGATTTGAATTGTAAACGCAAATAAATACATCCTTTCATCACGTCATCATCAGTGACGTCATAATTTATAACTATTGGCTTATATAAGAGTGAATTTACATTTTTCACATCTTTTGATATGTGTCATGTAAGTAAGTGTGTTGATCGTGCTACCAAAACGGCCCTCTGTAAAGAAACATCAAAAGTGAACTGCGAGTGCATGAAAAATAAAAATCTTACCGATCCAGTCTGTGGGATTAAAACTATTAACTTAAACCGTTGAATCAATCATACGAGGAATGAATCATGAACAGTGTTATTACAAAAATTCCTCTAACAGCAGCTTCACACATACAAAACTTTGGTAATACGTGAATACATCATATATATATATATATATATATATATATATATAGAATAGCTTTGATGTCTACAAACACTTCCAATGAATTATTAATAGTGACGGTGAAAACATGTGCATTGTTAATAACCTCCATCGGCACACCACGTTCATTAAGCTAGTGGAGGGAAGTATCATAACAAAGGGAGAATTGATTGAAGAAAAGTGAAGATTTGATGATTGTGCCAACACTTACGCATACTGACTGTATTTTCTGTTGATGCTGTTATTTAACCTTTATATTGAATTTGTTGACTTTTGGAATTCTCACGAGCCACAACATGTATTTTACTCCTGTGCAGCAGCGGGAAAAAAAATATAAGTCCAGAAATAAAAATTATTGTGTCATAATTTGTATATTTCCGAAACTTTAATGCATTTTATGATTAACAAGGCTTAGATTATCGACTCCATTTTGGTTTTTATTCATTATATAAATTCATTATATATATCGTATTGTAATATTATCCAATTATACTTTTATTTATCATAATTATCGCATTAAATTTAATTTATATCTCAGAACATTCTGATGACCTTTTATTTGCTATTTTTTTTTTTTTAATATTTTCTCTCTTTCTGCAAATAGTAAAGAAAAATAAGAAATTTAATGCTTTTCCACATTATACAATAAAATTAATCTTGTAATGTTTTTATATTAACGAAAATAAAAAAAATGAATTAGTGTTTTCCTTATTCGGAAGAAAGTATCTTAGGGATCTTCATAGGGTATGGAGTGTCCCTGTTTCGTCTCTCCGTTTGTCTAAACACCTGTATTTCTTTGATGTAACCGTCCGTAAAATGTCTGTGGGATAAAATTTGAGACCACCATAGCTAGCTTGTCATTGTCGTGCGTCCATCCTTGCGCAGTTTGAGCCGAAGGGCAACTAAGGTTCAGATTGAATAGTCAAGCATAAGCGTTACACAATTATTATAGTGGCGTTGTGTTATAAAAACGTGGTGAGAAAGGCAACATATGTTAAGATTGCATTCACGGATTGTTCATGCCTTGCAAGCCTTCAACCCAAACTCATTTGTCGCTACTATTTGCTTTTACGATTAGTTAATTTTACAATTGATATGGATTATGCATATATATATATATATATATATGGCCTGATTTTGCAATTCAGCGATCATAAGAGTTTTGATAAAAATTGATCGGGCTTCCTTTCTCGAGCTACCCGTTATCGTAAAAAAATGGATGCCAGACATTATTTTTAATCCATACTTGAAGTGGCCTCACACTAACTTTTGTTAAGCTCAAAGCTTAAAAAAACATCGTTCGGACCTTTACGTACCTTAAGTCACTTTGCGCTTCACCTGCTTAAGAAGATTTCTTAACAACTAAAATTTCGATTAGTCAGTCAGGTTAGATTAATAAGTAAAGAAACATGTTTGCTATAAGTAATATTTAGCTGTGACAGCTGACCTCTCTTTCTCTATGCCATTGCGGCCATTTGAGATACTTCAAGATTATTGCGGACTATTGCATCTTCTGCGACAAAAATTTGGAACTTTAAAGTTAGGCAAAACTAACTCTTAAATATTCCGAAATAGTCCGAAAATTTCGATTTTTGCCAAACATGAAATTATGTAACTCCCTAATGAGGAAGTCTAAGCACACATTTGTTTTGGGTTTAAAGCGGAACGAACGCCTACTATACGATTATTGCCAACTTATTAACTTTCTTTCTTCAGAAATTTCGTCGTCGCGAGAGAGAGAGAGAGAGAGAGACCACCTCTTTTCATGTTATAGAAAGTATTTATAACTGGAAGAGGACTACTTCAAGCTATGTTCCGCATATATCTCAATGCCATGGAAAAGCATATAAGCAGCTTTCTCGCCAAACAATACCCGAAACGAAGAATGAAAGCAGAGTGAAAACGTTTGAACGCCTTGTAATAATAACAATAGAATCCATGATCATGATTTTGTAGAGGATGTATTTAGTGCATAAGCAGAGGTCATTTTTATTTTTCCCCGAAAATTAAACCGGGGTAGTTTCGAAAACTTTGCCGCGAAATTGCGATCTTCGTTAGGAAATAACGTATGCCCGTTAGTGTACGAAATAAACTAACCCATGATAAATTTATTTTCCATGAAGATTCTTCGTTCACAATTCGACAGCGCAAATGTGAACGGGACAGAGGACAATCACAATGTTTTTAGGTTAGACTACGAATTATCGAGAAGAAATAACAGAATGCCTGCAAGTTATAAGTGCAGAACGGGCTTATGAAGGGCTTGTGTACCCATTGCAAGCAGACTACTAATGAAGTAGTTAGGATGTCGGTGACGATACTTATATAAAACAAAAACGAATTCAATTTTGACTGTGATGGTGAACGAAGCATCCACCATATCTTAGAAAAAGATACGCTGTAAAAAATATTTAACTCTCGTGATCTAGGAAAATTTTATAGGCAGTCTGTGAGAAATTTTCGTACAAAACAAAAATTGTAGCGCAGAAACGCCTACAAAACCCCCAAACATCGAAGATGGAGTTTTTGATATATATACGGTACCAACCTGGAATGCATGCAGCAAAATGTTATGGAAATAAACATAAATTAAGTATTAGCCACTTACTGGAGTTCACATTAAGAGTCTTATAGTATTGTAGAAAAGTAAAAAGTAGGAAAATTATATTCGGTCATGACCCAATCTTTTATACTTATCATCGTTGTCCAGAAACCAGAAAGAACTAAATTTTCATACTCTATACTATGGAGTGGGTCTGGAAGATTTTTTGCATCTTCAAAATAAAAGTTTTTGTCGTATAGGTGTGTGGTCGTTGTGGGCGTGTGCTTTGAAAAGTTTAGGTCAATTTCAAATTCTTTTGAAAATTTGTAGGCGATATCTCTATTTTCGCTAACTATTGTTAGACTATGTGTGTTACAAATACCACAAAATTACGCGAACGGACAGATGGACAGACGAACAGACGGACACGTTTAGGTGCATTGCAACGTTGAAATTGGCCAAGAATTTGTATACTTTACGGGTTTTTCGAAGCTTCTTTCTGCGCGTTATAAGGAAATTGAAAACAATTAAATTTTGACATTGAGTAGGCGTGGTCGATTTTTTTCTTCAGTGGAAAATTGGATGAAATATATATGAAATATGTGTGCAAGTATGCAGCAATGCGGAATAAGTTATGAAAGGAAAACAAATTATGTGCGCTACATACATACCTAAGTTTTGGTTTTTTCATACATACGCACTTGTATGTATACCATAACGCATTTTCACTTGAAATCACAAAATTGTCTATGCGTCTGCTTTAAGTATATGTGAACGTTTGAGAGAGTCCATCAAGTCACCACCAGTCAAGAAATTATTAACAGAACCTGTGCCCATAAACATAATGAGAATGAAAGAGCAAGTTGCGAATTAACAGGGGTACTACTATTACTCGGAACAGAAACACAAGAAGTCCCTAATACTACTCTCGTAGTTTAAAGTTTGAACAAAATATTGCACGATTTATTTATTTCGTTGTCTGTTTTTTAGATGATGAACTTTCGAGATCATTTCCAACCTTTCATAAATTTAAGAATATTTACATCGATGGAGCGTCGTCCCAGCGTTTGGGTCGATCAATAAAACTTCTACTACTTCACAACATTTTTTTATAATTAATTTTTTCTATCACAAAATTGATATTTTCTACCCTGCTTCTCATTCATTTTGCCTTTTTTACATCTTCGAAGTAGTCGCTTGGAACGAGTAGACGTAATTCATTCTTATCAATGAATGTACCGTTAGGTAAGGGTATTATAAAGTTGACGATCCTTTAGACGAAAACTTGAAAATTAAACTTTAACTTCTCTAGACGTTAAGCCAAATCTTCATATTTAGACTAACACGTATGGGCGGTACGTATAGGTATCATGAGAATTCATTGAGAATTCTTCTCGTTACCCTCTATCTTACCTGCAGTCGGCCATTTATAAGCTACCTGCCTTTCGGTTAATTCATTTCGATTTCTTTTACCCTGCACTGTTTGCCGTCATTCATTTGGTGCTTAGTCTCTATTAACTCTTACACGCAATTATATTGCGCGCGAGGGCAATAAGAACCTTTTAAGATATCACCTTCATTATGAATATGTTCCATTATTAGCACAATACATTATATGTGAGCATGTGTTCGCTCAAAAAATTCTTATTCTATAACAACGATTTAATGTTTTGAATATAAGTTCTTTCAATTGAAAAGCTTTCACACGCAAAGCACTCAACGGCCGTCATGAATTCAATAATCCAATGCACATAAATTGACTTTACTTGGCACAAGGCTGAGAATCGCAAGCCGATGCTTTCGTGTAATATCATCAATATTGTAGAATGCACGCATTCATATGTGTTTGTGTGTGTGTGTGTGTGTGTGTGTGCATATGTTTTTTTTAACGATGATAAAATGCTTGAACCAAGGACTTGTAACCTTCTAGGTAATGTGTTCTCCTTTTTATTATCAATATTTGTTTAAACATTGAATAGATGGCAAGCGCATAAAATAATTCTTACTCTTTGACTTTAACCGAGTCACAAGACGCACGCAAACTGCAGAGCAATATCACTATATATTGCTGCTCATATCGTTCATGAGCATATAAATATGATATCACTTAAAACGTATACATATATATATCATATAAATATATATATAAGATATATATATATATATATATATAAGTAGAAAGAAGTAGTAGTATATATATATATATATATATATATATATATATATATATATATA
>KK502410.1:164697-200296 GCA_000688735.1 Glossina austeni
ATAAATATATATATAAGATATATATATATATATATATATAAGTAGAAAGAAGTAGTAGTATATATATATATATATATATAGAAAGAAAGTAGTATATATATATATATATATATATATATATATATATATATATATGAAAGTAAGTAGCGATTTAATATTATCTTTCTTAACATGAGATGTATACGACCCGTAAAGCGTAACAAAGTGCCACTAAACTATAAATATACTCGTACAAGGGAATTTCGAAAATAAAATTAAAATCAATAAAATGTCGTAATGGTCACTAAACGTTTTCACTAAACCTTCGTATATAATGGGTGATTGTAAAAGCCACGATACATTTTAGCAACAGACAGCTTCACTTTTCTCTTGCAATGCCAACACCATTCACATCCGTTTGATGGATGCTGGACCGCTTGACGAGAACAGACCGAGCATACTCTGCTATTACTTTTTTTTAGTTTGCTTGAGAAAAAAGTGAAAAAATTTTTTTTTATTAAATTTGGTAAATGAAGTGAAGACTACCCTCGATTCGCTTTGGTTGATATGGATAATTGCGAAACTTGGGATAATTAAATATGTTTAGTAGCTTTCTACAAAGCTTAATGAATTTGAAGTAAACTTCAATGAGATTGAAACGTATTTAGCCGATTCCACTCTTCTCTTCTGACTGAGAATCGCTCACGTTTCAAGCATTCAAGCAAAGTTCAAAATACTCGAGCTTAACCCTTTGATATTCAAGGAAGCTCCTATTATTTATTACTCTATGGGAGGTAATTCTAAGAATTAGTCAACTGAAATAAGGCGGCACTATGAAGTCGCAAGAAGTATAGCAATGGTTCAAGAAAAATGCGCAGTTCCGAGAAACATGGATTGGTTTGTTAGCTTTATTACATCTCCTGGATGGCGACGATCTGAATGCGCGTCTTTCGTGATTCTAAAAAAATTCAAACATAATATAAATAAATTTTTAAAATTATTCACAATCTTTCATGTGTTCGCCAAAAATTACATACAAACTTACACACTTATCTTTGGATAATGAATGCAATTCAGATGTTGACTAATCTTAAATTGACAGAGTTTTGTCTCATACGTTACACAACTCATTTAATATAATAACGTTTTTTCATCAGGACATCTTCACAAATACTTTCACAATCCATCTAATGACGTCTGGGCACATGAACACGTGTATGAATGTAAACAGATGTTATGCTAAGATTCTATTATTTCTAACCGACTTTAATGATATCAAAATTTAATGTAATTTCTTGTCTTTGGGCGGAAGCATAACTTCTACAAGATATGCTAAGAAAAGCTACAGATAGATGAAAGGTATCCAAGACATACTAATTTGCTTACAAATTCTAATTTTAAACACATAAACATACATTTGTTGCATATGCATTTTAAAATAGTAAACATCTACTCTTTGAAATACTAATAAGTTTGTATAGGGGAAGATGCAACAAAAACAACAATAACAAGAAAAATAACAATAGCAACAGCAGCATCAACGGCACCATACGGCAGCATACTCAACACAATAACAAGTAATAACAATTATAATATAATAATATATGCAAAAACAAATACAAACAATAAAGACAAACATTCATACATACATGACACCAAATGTGTAAACAAATATTAATTGTCTATGCCAATGGGGTCTTGAGAAAAATTTCTATTATATTTACGTTTGAAAAACAACAGTTTCTAACAATGCCATTAAATGTAAAATTATGATAATAACTAAGAAAATTTAAGGAAAATAAATGCAACAAATATTTATCCATTCGTACGTTGATGTGTACAAGTAAGAAATAATAGATTAGCCAAAAGCTGAAGCAAGTCATTTTCATCCTCTCCCCTTCTCTTTAGGAAGCTTTACAAACTTTATTAAGCGCATTTTGCCGAGAGCCTAAATGGTAGTAAAATGGTGGTAGAATGATCGAAATTGTACGCTACAAATGTGAAATATGAAATTTTCATGAATGAAGAAGAAGCATTCTCGATTGATCGATCCATTCTGAACGCTTCACATCAATTGGGAGGGAATTCAATTGCCTGGCCGTGCTGGAACAGCTTATGATACCCGATTCACGTATAACCACGTCAAACATAAAGCCTTACCTTACATAATATCGATCCTGCGCTTTGCCCATCGCCCATAAATTACGACCCTAAAGACATTTGGCCAAAGATGTACACGACCTGATTGTCATAAGGAAATTTTTGTGTCGTTCATATTACACTAACTTTATTATTTTTCCCAAATAATTGTGACCTTGATTTCCCTGATAGAATTAGTCATTCACTTATTCGATTGATGAAATTTTGCTTACACCAAATTAAACGGAAACAACCTAAAAACTTCAATGGTAAGAGAAAAAAGGAAAATTATTAAATTTGTGATATTTTTTACTTTCAATGAGTTTTGTTTTTATTCTTTTTTCGTTTATTTCCGTTTCTAACTTATTTGCATGCAACACGAAAATATTATAAATAGATATTTTGATGAAAATATATACCCCCAACGATATATAATAGAAAAACAGAGGGAAAACTATCGCAATTTTATATATACACTAGACATCGAATTCCGAGCACCTGCTTTTTAGGATCCAAGGCTGCCCACTTAGTCTTTTTCTGAATTTGATAGGCTTTTGAGTAATTTTTTTTTTTTTGAAAAATTTCAATATTTTAAAAGTAGTCTTCAATGTTGCAAAATGTATCGAAATGGGGCGTGCCACCATTCTCTGATGTTAGATACAGAGTTTACAAAAGCGTAGAGTTAGAAAAACTACAAACAAAATATTTTAGTTTAACTGCCAGCCGTCGCTGTGGTCATGAACATAATAAAAACTATAGAGAAAAGTTTTGCCATAAAGCCATAAAAACGTATATTTCAGGTTGCACACAAAAAGACCTAACAATTACGTAATGTTTTTGACCGTAATGACTTCAAATTTGTTGTTCAGTTCGTTTGTTGTAAACAAAGAGAAAAACATAAGAAATGTAATTAGATTAAGTCCGTCGTATGGGATGGATGTACCTTGGAAACGTTACTTTTACATAAACATTACTACCCCAACATAATACCCCATCTGCTATCTGAAATTATCCAACAGAAATTTCAAATCTAACTGTTAAAAATATGAAAATTATATCCGACTTTAATAAGCAGCTTTAGTCGCATCTCGTACTCGCTTCGATCGATCTATTTGAGAAAGTTTCTCATAATATGAGAATTAAAATCGTGAATGTCCATAAGGCTTCGTACTGCTTGCTTATCGGTCCATTTGAATGATGAACTAGACGTCGAAGAATGTCAACAACAACTGGTATATTCCTTTACGAGGCCAATGGAAATTTTGTCTTATCTCTTATGCACTGCATACCTTTTCGAGACATCATATGCGAATAACTTTCATCTTGAAAAACTTACTCCCTTCAGTACTCGAGAAGCATATTAATTGTTACAGATTATGATTCTGGATCCCATAAAAACTCTATACTACATATGCATGCCTTCACATTTAATAGTTAGATATATATATATATATAGGATAGTTCATTTCATGGTTTGATTGGTTCGATAGTTTGATCATGACAGTCATCGAGAGCATCGTATGTATAGCGTAATGGGTACCTTTTTACAGTGTGGATCGTTTAACAAACCGCTGCACGTGTTAAAATAGTGAGCATTTTCTACGACTCTGTAGTACGGCACTAGACTGAACTGTAGGTAGGTATGTTTCGAACATTACGAACAGACTGTGGTCGACATAATCGTCCATCTAAGCACAAATTCTGAATAAATTTGAAGAAAGCCGGACGTGTCATTACACGTGACATTTTGACGATATTAATTGGTTCCGAGGACCGTGCAACTTCTCACCGCGGGACCTACATTTTTTTGTGGGCCTACATTCGCCAAGGTATGGCCCGGGGTATTGCCCGCTATATGCACACAAATCGTCGAAAATTATCTCACAAGGATCCAGTCGGAGGACATTAAAATGAGGTCGGATTCCACGATTAATGGCAAGACCCCAACAATACCCCAACTGAAAAAAAATTTGATCAAAATTTCGAATAGAATTGCATTTTGTTTGCATTTACTTTCGTAGCGACAAGTAAGAGGGCATTTATTAAATTTCAATTGTTTGTTGTTTATTTCGGAGAATATTCTGCAGCAGTCTTCTCGAACCAATAATTTGCATACCATTGCAAATAATTATATATTTTCATGTAATTATTTTTTTTGCCATATTTCCGTACAGAGTAATTTAAACGGTAGCGCAAACAATCTTTAAAACATTAGAAAGTAAAACATCATCGCATTTTTTTAGACGTGAATAAGCTGAAAAACGTGACATTCCTTCTTTTTTTTTAAATTTCTATTTAAACATTTTCGCTAGAAGGATGGTCATCAACTCGCAAAAAATTAATTCGAAAGCGGACACACAAGTAATATTATGAAAATAATTTACATATATATATATATATATATATATAGCACATATATATATTTATTCACAACGTAGACGAGAACCAATTAAATCGAAAAAGCAAAATGAATTCGACAAATGCTTTAAAACACACTCACGCCTCCCGTGTGTAGATATGTTCGATCACGCAAACGGAAAATCTGTTACAATCGTCATTCATGACAACGATACCTTTAATGCTAAAATGAAGCGATTGCTTTTTTTCTGCTTCTAACAATTTGTAGTAAAAATAAAAACAAAATAAAAAATAAATAAATAAATAAATAAATAAATAAATAAATTCCGCTTAATTAAAACAGCATAAATAAATTGGAAAAATGAAATATTGCTCAGTTGAATTAAATTGAGTGAAAGAGAATATTTTGAACTTCTTTATGCATAAAATTTCTGCATTAAAGCTAAATTGATAAAGTGTTAATAAACAAACACGACGAGAAATGTTCAATCAATATATATATCGCCGTTTGACCGCTTGCCTAAAAATAAGAAAACAATTTTTATGCTTTTTTTATTAAAGCACAGAAATACATACAATACTTACCTATCTTTTCTGTAAATTTGTTCATGTTCATGTACGTACGTACATGTCGTTTTACTTTTATAGACCTAGCGGTAGCACTACGAATTTCGGGTGAACCATCCTGGGGCAGTTTGTCATTACTTCGGAATGGGCCGTTATGGTTGATTGATGTTTACCTCATACCTCATACACACCTACCTATCGCAAACTTAACTATGATTAGAGGTTTGCGACAGTGCTCCCTCGTCTTTGTTACGGAATATATCGTATGTAAAACTGGCACCTTTTTTCTCAATTCCTGTATCACTCAACATGACTGCGCATAGATTGAATGACATAATTTCGATGTCGAAAAATCGTCAGAGCGAAGACGACTTAACGACTTAACATCTGGGATTTAAGTTTTCCCATCTTCGATAATGAAAGAACTGTGCAGTATGATGGTGAACCGAGGACAACACCCGACAATAACCTGATTAGGTTTTAGTGTGTGCACGTTCCACACTCATCTTAAGCTTTTTATGTTTCTCACACTTTGAAGAAAAACATTGTAATTTCCGCTCGGATTTTCGATGCACGTAACTTCTTGTTCATCGATACAAATATTTTGCGTTTTCAGTCTGATCTTTCATCTAGCAATTATAGTGTTCTTGTTCTTTCTTTTTATATATATATATATATATATAAAAGTGATAAATTCTCCTCTCATTGCAGTTCCTTTTAATATTTATTCTATGGTAACGCTTGGTGAACACATGTTCTGCTTAAGGTTAAAGATAAACTATCAACAAAATTGAAAGTTTATAGTAAAATGCATATACATCCTCCTCATCATATGATTTGACTCAAATTATTTATTATCTTATTCGATATCGTATCGTATTTTGGTTCAATTCCCAAATTAAATTCTCTATGAGAATATGAAGCCTATCAGCCTGTTTAAAATGCAATAATATTTCTCTTTAACACTTTATTTACTCAATGGATTATAATTCATTATTAACATATCGGTCTCGACATATGCATAAATTAAAGATATTCTTCATTCTTCATGGGTAAAATACGCATAAAATAGCGCCAAAGTTATTGCCTATTATGCAAAAATAATTGCAATTTCCTTAATAACTGCATACAATTATATGCAGCCGGTTTTCTTATTTATTTTAAACATGTGTCGGTGCTCATACACGTTCATGCAAAGAAAAAAATATAGCAAAGAAAAGCGAAAATGTCTAGATAAACTTTGAGGTTAATTAAGGTTTTTTTTTTTTTTTTTTTTTTTTTTTTTTTTTTTTTTTTATGCGCCTCTAAAAAACGGAGATATATAAAAGCACTTAACCAATTTGCTGAGTCGAGGAGTAAGAAGAAGTAATAGTAGTAAGTAAGTAAGTATCCATATCCTGGCTATGTAAAACTGTGTCTATATAAAAATTCGTAAAACAAAAAAACAAAAATGTTGTTGAAAAACCCATTGAAACCCATTGCCGGTAAAAAGTTGTTTCAATCGACCTTAATTATCGATTATTATCGTTTAGTTAAATAAAAATTTTGAAGCTTTCTTTCCATCAAAGCGTATGCAGCGTGCGCTGCATATTTCAACAGAATATTGATTGAACGTTAAGATAGTGGGTATCTAGGATTCGTCTTAAGGCAAATGTAAGTTTCTTTTCTTTTTCTTTTTTTTTTAATTTGTGATTGCAATGCTTGACGACAATATTGTTTATGTGTTTATTTGTTTATATACTTTGGCTTCAGTTTTTCCGCTCCATGATTATGTAAAGGAAAGGAAGAAAAAGCAGCACTAGCAACAACCAGCCGGCGACCATTAACGGAAATGCCAACAATTAAATGACAACAATGGCTTAAGCATAAAAATATTGCGAGTGACAAAAAGAACTAATGTGCGCACGTCATGAATGAGGGTGAGTGTAAAACAACTGGTAAAATGGAAAATTTCCGTCAGTGTTCTTATTGCTGTTATTCACTACTATTGTGATCTTTGGTTTTGTTATAGTTTTAATATTTTCTTAGAATCGTTTGTTTCATTTTAAAACTAAGTATAAAAATAACAAGAACATAAGTGAAAGGACTTTAAATGGCACGACAAACAAACCCACCTCATAACTCATCCTGTCCATACCGCAACTAAAAACACAGCACAATATGAAAAGCAAAAAAAAATAAAAAAAAATATTACGCGAGGAAAAATAAAGGAAACACTTACAACCGAATATAATGCTATGCAACAGAATTGTTATAATGAACTTAAGTTACATAATAGTACTTACGACACATGAAAATAAAAAGAGAAAAATAGAAAATAAGAACAACAATGACACTTAAGGGAATTACGTATATACGACTTACTAAATATAGAGAATTGCGAAAGAAGAAGAGATGATGCAAAGTGCTGCATATGCAGTAATCATTCATTCAAGCAAAAACAGTTCCCTGAAGATCTTGTCTTTGTTTTATTTGCTTTTTTCCCTCCGTTCGTTGTTCTTAAACGATTTGATGCAAATAATATTTATAGGAAAGGAATGGTATCGAATACATTATCGGCCTAGACTATTCCCCTGATTATAAAAGAAAACGCGCTTCTCTATTCCAGAGCACTTGGATATTGACACTCGCTTGTAAAGTATGCACGAAAAGGTTACATTCCATCTGACAAGTCTACTTGGATATGAGGAATCTGTTTGGCTCCTTTGACGTAACGTCGAACGTAAAATTCACAAATTTCACAACAGCTTTCTTATTCGATCGCTATACTAGATGTTTAATTATTCTAGTTTTTGAAATTTTTTTCTAATGCTTTTCAACACATGCTATAAGCAGACAGACGCATTATGAACGTCTTGACTTCAAATCTTTTTCATCCAATTAGATGTTTGGAATTTTGTGATTGCATTTTGCGTTCAAAAAATTAAAGCAGCATTCAATCTAACCTGTTGCGTTCTTGATGCATTCACACAATTTCAGCACATATATAAAGCATAGTTTATATAAAGGACTGGCCGTTTTTAAGACCGCGCTCGCGCGACGTACACGCCTCTGTACTTTTATGCAATTACTGTAATAACAAACCTTTGTTAACCAATGAAGTCCTTTAAAGCCGAACTGGTCAAAATTTATTTACCATTTTGTAAGAACACTTACATGGGAGAGATTTAAAAAGTATACATAATGATATATATACATATATATATATAAATATTATTTATATTTCCATCCCTTCCAAATTTCCTAAATGTTCCCTTTTACCGACTTTTTTCATTTAACAACTTTTTTGAAATAGGACATGAGAATGGCTTAAGTCAATCAATTTTCAACAAAGCTCGTCATTGGACTAAACTACGTTACTGCAATACGTTTCATCAAAATATCCCGCAAATTGCGATAGGTAGGTTAAGCACAAAAATATATGGACATTTATTTGACGGAAAAGCGGACAGACAAACTTAAATAGGTTCAAGAAATGATCCTAAAACGATCGACTGGACTTATCCAACCTTCTTCTCGCTATTCCATGCATCCGCGCAAACTTAATGTACTCTCCTCGCAATTAGTATGGGGTGCAATAGCATGGACAAATGCTCTGGCGCCATATACTGATACACGGTTGCATGGAAAATTGAAAAAGCCGTCTGACAACACTTTAAGTGCACTAATGAATTACGAATAATAAAATAAATGAGATTTAGTTTAAATTAACCCTAAACTCGAAAACCTTAGCAGCTCTAAGGACAAGCGCATCTTTTTTTACACTAATTTTATCGATTTCATTTCACCTTTCATTATACCAAACGATACAGAATTAATGTCTGAATCGCTTTGGAGGCATTTGTCCATTCGATGTTTTTTTAGATATTTCGCGTTCAATCTCCAGGTCGTAATTTTCTCGATATGATGAAATGTTCTACGCTGGCTTATTTTGACATATGTGCAAGCGCGATAAAAAATGAAGGGGACCAAATCAATTTTATGATTTTATTTTTTATAAAAACCTGCTTTGAAACACTGAATCGCCTCAAAAGCAAATAGTCTGGCGAGAAATAAGTCGCTCTCTATCTACCTACAGGAAGTTCAAGTTAAGCATTTTCAAGCGAAAACTAGGATGAAATAGTTGTTTGGCAAATCTGCTTTGGTAGACTAGAACCACATCAGATCTATTTGTTGGACCATCGTGCACCTAGGGATTTTTGATATTTTTTGACGTCGATAAATGCGAAATTGTGACCTTTGCTGACTATAACGTTTTAGTTTGTTTTGAGTCAAAAAAAAAAAAATACAATACAATCAAGCTGACGTATTCAAGTTAGATAATTCAGACAATGTCCGTGCCCCTCGCTTATAAGAGTGTAGTAAATGTCTTTGCTTGTCTTGCCCTTTCTATCTTTTCCAATAGGATTTCAAGAAATTTTACAATTTTTTACAAATTTTCTGTCGCGTTGCGTTATTTCTTCATAAGATAGCTTTACGACAGCTGATCCGTTTTTGTACCTCAAAAGATATGAAAAAGTATTTCGCAAAATTGTTAGTAGGGTATCTGTGTGTGTCTCTGTGTAAATGCAAGAAGAAAATTGGATTTTACAGATTTTTTAATGGCATAAAATTGAAGCTTAACTTAAATCTGTACTAGTATAGGGCATGAAAACTTTTGCATTGGAATTCTTTTTTGCGAACACATAAAAGACATATAAACACAATAGTAGGACAGGAGTGCTGCGTATCTATATGAAAATAGAATGTTATGTATGCGTCCCTTTTTTCTAAACAAATGTTGCTTGTATTCACTTTTGCGTTTATTATTATAATACGTTCAGTACAACATGCTTATGTACACAAAAGTGTACAACAAAGCATAAATAGTAACAACTACATCCTGTTACAATTTCAAATTCAGTTTCCGCTAACTTTTTGTTTGGAATCGTTCGAATGTTACAGTGGAACGCAAAATATTGATTTGATACCTGAATGAAAGAAAGGGAGGCTGCGACGGATACGCGCGTAATAAACTCGATTAAATTTAATGTATCTGTTCGGACGAGATACCAGACCATGCCATGACTCACAATATATGAATAGATATGAAACTTGAAAATTATAGCAAAACAGTGAACAATTGTTAAAACGACTTGTTGATGATGTGAGATTGTACTGTGATAACGCACAGACCTTAAGTATTTTTGTAGCATGTTTTTTTTACAGTTTTCTCTATCTTTCTGTTTGAAGTCAAATTTGTTCTTTTTAATCTTGCCGTAGTCTAAACTTAAAAGTCAGATCATAAAGATATGAAGAAAGTATTAAAAGCATAAACATTGCTGCAGAATACGCATATGCAAGAGAAAGATTTACGGTTACTTGGCACGTAAACTTTACACTAACCTCACCAACCTGTTATGAAATACTTCCAATCCTTTAAAATAACGAACGTTTGTTTGTTTTCCTTTCTTATTATTAAATAACAACAAAAATAAAACAGATTTAAAGACACGTTTTAAGGCGAATACGACGAATAACACGATCTTTGTAATTGCAACATTATTATATTACCAATTATAAATTATTACATATTATATACAAAATGACTCTCAAGAAGACTCTTTATCTCACCTGAATAAATATCAAATTTCCCTTTAAATTATGTCACAATTTAATATATATGCATGCACGTAAGATTCCATAAATAAATGACTAGCGAATTACATGAAAAGTATATTAAACAAAATGTAGCTTTCTCGCTTGCACTCATTTGTCTTACAGCAAAAAAAAAAAAAAATTATATAAAGAACGATACACCAAATAAATCAGGTAAAATTTACGTAGACTTCATGTCAACTATACATTATCGTTACTGCATTGACGAATGTACGCATGTACGTATGCAGATATTTGGCAAATTGCAAAGTTTAAAAATTCCTTTCAAACAGTTTAATATGAAATTTAAAATTGAAAGAAAAAAGAAAAAAGAAAAAAGAAAAAAGAAAAAAGAACAAAATATTTATGCGAGAAAGATTTAAAAGAAAAAAAATTGCAAAAAGACACTTTAAACATGGTTTTAAACTTGGCCTCATATGACTTACAGACGAACGTGCAGAAATCCATTAGTGATTTCATTAAGCGCAAGTCCCGAATGACTAACAAAAAAAATACAAAAAAAAATCAAACAGAAGGTACCACAACAATAAAAATTGATTCTATTCTTACCGTCTATTATATGACTTCAATACGATTTTGCAAACATAATCTTTAGGCCATGGCGTGAATGCAGTTTTGTGAACGTGGGGTGAGAGGGTGTACAAAAAAAATTCAGGTCATATATGTGTGCGATTACAAATAAAATTGAAATCAGCTTTTATTTGCAAACGTACATATGCGAAATCAGTGAAAGCTATTTTCAGTGAATTCGACATGTGACCAAAGCTTCGTTCGTTCCGAACACCGAATCTACTCAACGTAAGACTAAATGCCGATTTTCCGATATTTATTCTTCTATATATTTAATTTTTTGTGAAAGATTCAAAAATCGTACAAGCGAACGTAGCGTATTACAAAAACGGCAACAGCTAGACTCCAAAGCTCATAAATTGCGACAACGCAACAGCAAATTATAAGCTTTTCGAAGATTGGGTAGGGGAAGCGTGGATGAAATGCCATCGACATGGCCGCTGCAGAATCGACATATTGTTGCTTAACGACCGTTCGCAGGACTAAACAATTTCACTACTTTTCAATTGGATTAATTCCAATAAGAACATATGTCTGTCGCCAGTTGGGAGATTATAATAAAAGGAAAATTTCAATACTACGTTCACGTTAATTTGCCCACAAGTACGCTTGGAATTGCGAAAGTAATATTATTTTAGATATTCATCATCTGTAGTTATTTTGCAAGTAATTCTGCAATTTTCGCACCCAACAAACGCTTACGACATACTATGTAGTATTTAAAGACAAAAACATAAGTAATTTATAAACGCACGCAGGTACAGGCAGGTTCGCAGGCTCGATTTGGAAACACGTACAATATCGGGATTCATACCAGCTTGTGCTTCGTTGAATTTTTAATTCTTCTTATAATTTTTTCTTTTTTGCGTATTTTCAAGAATTTTTCATGTAACCCATTTTTTATATTTGTCTTATATTTTGTACCCCACACGGAAATATTACAGTACAGTACAGCTTGCAAGATGTTCTCCCGAATGTGTGTCCGAGTCTAGTGTCGATATAGAAATGCAAACCAAAGAAAATTTATTAATGATATGAAAGAAGAAGAGTGAAAGTGAAAGTGAAGCTTTAACCCATGCTTACGATCGGCACAGAGAAATGCTCTATAAATGGAATAGAATCTCTCTTTGTCTTTTCACTCATCCCACTGTCATTTAAATTTCTCTTGTGGTTACCTATTTTCTTTATTGGTTTGCAGTACTCGTTTTCATTTGAGTTAATCTATATATAAATATGTTTTAGTTTCGGCGAACAAAGTGGTATGCAAGGATGAGAATGTTCGGTCCGTATTACGTCAGTAAGAGACTGAGAATAATTTGCGGAGAATAAAAATTTGTAACATATGTTCGTTGATAACTGACGACGAGTGGAACTATGGCCAGATACTTTAGTAGCGCAATCTAAGACGTTGCGAGGTCAAAGCAATCGTATGGATAAATATTGACAAAAAAAAAATGCAATACAATGCGACTATAAACGTTATTCAAACATTTGTTTCATTTAAAAACTCGAAACTAGGTTTTTTATTAAATAAATTTATAACGAAATTTTCCTTTTTTTTCTCTACTCTTTTTGTGCGAATTTACGAACGAATGTGTGTTGAAACCGCTCAAATGTATACATTTCATATAAACATCCATTACAAGGGATTTAGATAAATTGTATGTAACTGTCGGTTATATATATCGAGCGAGTATCTAATACAACAAAATCATGGCTACCTTTATCATGTGCATGCACATAAATACAAACATATCAACATACATTTATACACTTGTGCATACATGCAGATCTATTTATAAATAAAGGAAAACCAAAAAAAAAAATAAAAAAAAAATTTATGGATTTCAAATTGAAATTTATATCCTCAGGAGTTATAGTGTGACCATGTGCACAAACTGCTATCGTGTAAATTTATATGCATTTACGTGCATATTATGGACAAGCTTGTATTGACATATTTCTTGTAGAAAGAAGCCATTTTTGATTTATTTCCACTAAAGTTGAAAGCAAATTAAGCGAATTTTGACAATCATGTGCTTTAACCTTAAAAATATTGTGCTTCTGAATTACGTTCTCGTGTCAAATTAATATCAATAGAACGGAAATAATGCAAACATTTGAAGAAACGATTTCGAAGGATCATGCTTATAAGCAACAAATCAAATTCAAATTAATTTCATGTGCCGAAGGGATTCCGATCTCTTTTTTCCTTTTTTACATTTATATTCATTTGATAGTTTGACTAATTAAAAAAACAAAAACAAAAACAAAAACAAAAAAAAAAATACATTGAATATTAACTTTTTGGGAACATGAATACTTTCTTACGATTTTTATTTCGAATTATTTATATAATTCTTACTATTTAGACAACAAAACAAAGCAAAATGTCTACTCCATCACACATGTGATAAGTGTGAATAAGTTCCGTTCATGCTTGCTGGTAAGGTCAACACTAGCATACAAAAGCATATAAAGAAAAAAATTTTTATTGATTAAATTTTTTATGTAAAAATTTATTATAAAATTATCACCTAATTAAAAGTCTTTGTATTTGATTAAAGCCACAGAAATTTTTATTTTTTTTTCCCTTTTTCACATAAAATTCAATTCAAAAAATTAAAAGTAGAAAAACGAACCACTGGCTTATCGTCACGGGTTTAAATTAAACTTAGGGATGATAGAAGCGAAAAATATGGCCGATTAGCAAAGTAACAAAAAAAAAAAAAAACAAATATTTTACTAAATAACAAAATAGTAAACAATTGCGGCTGACATCAAGCAACAATATATTCGCTGAAAACGAACAATGAACGATAGTAAAGCTGTAAGAGAAATAGAGCGAAAAGATTGTAGGGTCTAGGATAAATTGAAATGACTTAAGTTTTATAATATTTTCGCGTTTTCCACAGAAACTATATTAAGTACTAGCAACTTCTGAAGACACCAATTGGCCCGTAATGGAAATTATCGAAATTATTCTCATCAATATAAACGATTTGCGAGCAATTTTCAGCCACGTTCGCTTAAGCATTGCACTCGCTGCACTCGATATTAAACCCTTAGCTGTATTGCAAGTTTTACGTAGACTTATGTCTGTGTTCGTGAGAGAGAAAATCGCGAATACGGGGAATCTTTCCTTTTACTGTATAGCGGGGAGACCATAAGTATTAAAAGAATCGTTTCAAGCGTCTGCTTTGCGAATCATTCATTCGTTCATTCATTCATTTCAAGTAAAGTCATTAGGCAAACAATTTCTTGATAGAATGCCTATCAATGAGTTTTTTCTTCGCTATAATTGTACATAAATGTAAAGAGCAATCATTAGTAGAAATTGAAAACGATTTATTTTTACTCTGAATGAAGAAACTGAGTGTATGAAGAAACCAAGAAATGTATAATATACTCGTTGTATCGATGTCGATCATCGTGAAGCCCTTGACTCCAGTAGCATATCTTGATGGGCTTACTTGCAAGCCGAAAGCATCGTAAGGGTACAAGGGTTATATAAACAAACTTGACGCAGTTGCAAATACGCAGAATTAGACTACAACGGCAACAATAATAACCTTATTAGCGTTTTTTTTGTTTTTGTATTTCTTTTAGCTAATTGTTGGTTGAATTGGCCGAATTTGTTGTTCAAATATAAAAGTTTCAAGTGAGATTAACTTAAGCTTTCCATTGCAAGTATTTAGAACAAAGGCGCGCATTTTTTTTCAACGGCCAGGCAAATAACCAAAAAAAATTGAATTAACTTCAAAGTTTTCATTGTTCAAGAATCCATGTTTAAATTATAGGCAACTTTTTTCCTTTGTATGGGAGAATCTATCGACAAAGTTAATATACTACTAGAGTGGCAGTTGCATAATAAAGTACACAAAATTGAGCTTAAAATAACATCAGGTGAATGAACGTTTTTCATATTACCCGCATTCAAGTGTACTTCCTAACGGCCTCACAAAATGCATCAACTCAGCCATTAGGGAAAACAAAGCAACAAAACAAAGGAAAAAAATCAAATTGAAAAAAAAAAAAAAAAGAAATGTTCAAATATAACCAAGCAAGGCACGAATGTCGAGACGTTCTTAGTTTGTTTGGGCGCATTTTCGACTCAAGTGGCAATTAATCAGTTTGCTTAACAATAAAAAAATGACCGGAAAACATAAATTATGGCAACCAACTGAACCGAACTCCTCACCGTCCTCGTTGTCAGCTTAAATTCTCTGTTCTGCAATTTTCCAGTTTAACTAATGTCAGAATGAAATCAGCGAAATGTAAAGAAAAAGAAAATTTCGGTCGAAAAAAAATAAAAAAAAAACAATTTAAGCGGCCATACCACACTAGCAAAAATTTTTACTTTGCATTATAGCCAATGGTTTTTTTTATTAGTATTTTTTATTTTTATACTACCCCTACAGTAATGGAGATATACTCAACAAATACGGAGCAAAGCCTCTTGTGGCAATTGAAAGAGAAGGGCGCAGTTCGTCGCATATATTTCTAGTCTAGGTAAGAATAATAAATGGCATAAACTATGGGTGACGGTGTGGCGCCTGTTCAAAAATGGAGAAAATTGACCACGCCTACCCAATGCTATAGTGTCTCATAATTACATTTTTTTTCCCCAATACCTTTATAACGCCCAGAAGCAAGCTTCAAAAAGCCCATAAAGCGGCCAATTTCATATTCGGAAAGCGCCTAAGCATGTCCTTCGACGAAACTCTGTAGTAGTAACTATGGTAAACATGCTCACACGCCTATGTACAAACAAATGTAATGAATTCGTTGCTTATAAAGTGCAACAGACGCACGAAATACTTTGTCACAAAGTTATTCTACAAAAGTACTTTAAGTGTTTTAGGCGATGGGTATAAGAAATTCGTTCATAACCGAATATATTTTTCTTATTTGTTTCTATTGCAATTTTAGTTCTTATTATTACGTTTGTAACGTTACAATCAATGTATAGTATATACTTATACACGCGGTTAGTTTTTAAGAGTCTTTTTTTATATACGTAACTCCGCGCCAAAATGCGCTCACAAAAGCACTTAACAATCGAACAATTGAAGTGCTTTCAAATAATAAATAAAGAAACTTTTGAAAAAGGGGGGGGGGGAAGATCGCGTCAGCCCAGTTGACACAAATTAATCTGAGAAGAGTCAACACGAAAGAAATGCAATTAATGCACCCCCCGAAATTACAAACCTTACAAGATTGCATTGGTGTTCTTCGTTGTTGTTCTTATAGTATATAACATAGACATAAATAATTTTTTGAGTTTTCAAATATTCTTAGCTTTTGCTGAAAGTACATGGACACGTCAAGTTTCCCAATCTTAAAAGCTAATTAGCTTCTCAATCAAGTCTTCGCAAAAAACGAAATCGATTGTCCATATTCATAAATGTACGTCTATCTCACTTAGCTATTTCCCATAGAATAACGCTTATAAGCTTAAAAATTTTTCTAGAACAAGAGTTTCAACCATGATGTCTTGCCTGTTTTCTTCGATTGTCGCATTCCTTCTACATACTGATTGTTATGATTAAAGTTTAACAAGAACAAGAATATGAATTATACAAATCGATTGTGAATTACAGTACAGTACAGTATGCAATAAATAAAGGGGCCACACTAACTAATAAAATATAATTTCACTTGGAAGAAGATCTGCAGCGAGTTAATTGCAGATCGCACTATTAATTGGGTAAAAAAAGAAAAGAAAGAAAAAAATTATCGCATTTATAAGATTTATACAGAACTCCACGATAAGGTCTTAAGGTTAAAGTGGTTCCTTGACACAAGTTACTAGCTCCATGGTTATACTAATAATTACATACATAATAATTGAAGAAAAAATTAATTCCAACTGATTTCTAATGTGCTTTAAAATTGTTTTCAACGCTGTAAGGCAAACGTTTAAAATCAACCCTTCAGAGTTTTTAAATCGGTCTTCTCGACGAATGTACTGATAGTCACAGAGGGGTCTTTAAAATAATTGAGCATAAATATGGTAAAATCTTTACAATGTTTTTCTTCTTCTTGCTATGCGAAGTTCGCAGTACCTTTTACGGTTTTTGTCCCAGAAAATTCTCTTTCGTACTATCAACATCTTCAGTGTTAGTGTAAGGGATATATATGTAAATAGCACTCAATCATTAAAGCAAAGGCAAATTTTTTGCTTAACATACTTTAGAAATAATGCTTCATCTATATTCTATAACTCCTCTTTACTCCTTACTTGTTGTCGTTTGATAGTATCTGAGCCTTATTCACATGACGCTGTGTTGTTCAAAATTGTTCAACTTTTCTTTATGGTAAGAAGCGTATGATGATGGAAAAATCTCACCGATTAACCGTTCGCTGTTCATATGCTTTAAAAAGGTTCGTCTACGTATATATATATTTTCATTTCAATGATACTTGAACTACGTGGCAAAGCCACAAAATAATTTTTCTTTTAGCCAGTGAAACAATAACGACGCTTCAGCTTAAGTTCAATTTTGAAGTCCGAAAAACTTAGTTATCCCTAAACAGTATTAGGATTAGCTCTGCTAAAATCAAAACTAAACTTTTTCGTAATCAAATCGCTGAACTTTCACTTGCTCAACTCATATATTATTTTATATCCGCGACTAAGACGACACCACGAATCCTTATCAATACGTATCCTGTTGTTCTTAATACACATTCGTTTCGAATTTATTCTACATTAAATCGATACCGTTACGCACGAACAACGCCGTCCATAATGCCGGATATTTTTTTAATAAGTGAAAATCAATTAAAACTACAACAAAGCAGTTATCAGGCGTAACAGTGCTTATATGGGCGTTTTAAATATTTATCTTTACTATCTGCCATTAATTTCTAAAAATCAATCGATATCTTTTACTTCTATTCCGGATGAAGCCGCAAGACTTATCACAATGCTGCGTTATTAATGCGGGAGCCATAGCCCGATCGAAGTACCCGACTGGGTACTTTACATTGCTAGGTTGATCCTTGTCCCTGCAGAATAAAATCCATAGGGAAAAGTTGGATGACAATCCAGGATGAATGGATAAGTCAAATGCAAATGTTGCTACGGGATGTCGCCTAATGCAAACAACCCAAAAGCATTGTAGTCCGAAGTATGGAGACTACGAGCGTCAAGAGTCCAAATTCTGACTGCTCGGTACATACAATCAGGGAGGTATTGTGGTGGCTGTAGTTACTTTACATGCACGAACATTAAATAATTGGGTCTGGCAATGACCGGACAATGAAACTCCACATTCGATACCGGTCCACTCAAATGCAGGATTGTCTTGCAAACTAGAAGGCCGAAGTTATCGTTGGCATATAACTCTTGAGCCGATCGATTTCGTCTAATTAAGACGCCAAGACAGCGTGCAGATGTCAAACTTTGAAAACGTTTTCTATTTCGAATTGTTTTCAAGATGACATAAACGGTTTTCATACAAACTGATAATCGTTTCAGTTCCATAACGGGTACAACTACTTAAATTAATTGATTTGCTATCATCTCAAACCAGACATATGGGTACAATAGAAACTTTAACTTAATGGAAAAACTTTTAAATATAAAAAAAAAAAATATTCGAAAATTGTATTGTAAATGAACTAATATTTTATTTATTTGCCAGTAAAAAGTAATCATTTCATTGAGCAAGTCGGTTCGAGGGCAATTGAATTTTTAGTCTCTTCAACAACAGAATCAACAATTTTGACCTCTCATAAATATTGAACAAAAACCAACGAATATATAGCAAAAATTACAAGTTTTTAACAGCAAAAAAAAAAAAAAAAATACAAAAATAAAACCAAAAATCACATACAAATAAAAGGAAAAATTGTGCAAACAATGGCACAAGTGCTTCGTTGCAATCAACTACAAGTTTTGCCAATTCTATAATCAACCGAAAGGAAATGAAAAAAGGAGAGAAAAATCAATTACAATCGAAATAATAATAGGAGCACAAGGAAAGAGAAGCGAAGATAAAAACCTGGCTAGCTGTACATATGAATGTGTGATGAATGACACTCACGACGAGACCACAAGAATTTTACTTGTAAACAGAATTTGTAATTTAGAGAACTTGCCGTACGCATTACATTCGATCGTGGGAAAGTTGCTGTAATCTTTTTGTTTTATTCAGTGCTGTGTGCGGTGTTGCGCTGAATTAATTTTTACCTAAAATTATGACAAAATACTGTTTAATCTTAATCTTAGCTTAAAACTGATCAGGCACACACATATATGTGAACGGTGTAGTATTTCTTAAAAAGTAATTCAAATTCATGAGTAATTAAATATGAAGAAACAATAATTATGATGATAAAAGAAAGGAAGAACTTTTTGACGACTATAGTATTTTACAGCTTGACCCCGCTTAACGACTCTGCGACTTGAGGACTTTCCACCAATAATTTCCACTTAGCGACTAACTACTTGTTTCTTTCCATTTCTCCGCTCCATCATTTCGTTCGTTTTAATTTCCGCTTATCCGTCAATCAGCTCCCACTGCTTACTGCTATTCTAGGCATGTGCACTTTACATATATATGTAGGTAAATTTTGAATATTATGATTATATCGAATTTAATTAAAATATATGATCGTGGCTTTGGCCTTTTCTAGCTAAGCTTATCAGAATTTGGCTTAAGGAGCAACGCTACTATAAATTATTCAAAGAGACCCCTTCTTTATTGACTCAAACAGATGCTTTGAATCTTCTGGACAAAATGTCAAACAATTGCAAGTTGCAAAAAAGTTGTGCTGTCTAATTTCGAGGTCTTTCTCCAGCACTCCAAACGGATTGCCTGGGTGAAATAAACTCCAGCTGGGAAATTCCGCTAATCCTCGAATCCTCTAATGTACCAATAAATGTCTATAGAAAGTATTCGCATTCATTTAAAATTATTTTCAAGCGAAAATACATTAATTCACTAAGACGACCGTTGGTTAGATATTAGAGCAAAGGCGGCTCGGAATCTCTCAATGCTAGTGCTAAGGTCTTAAAAATTTCGAATAACGTTTTTGGCGTTTATTACGAATTATTATGACAATTACACATTTTCTTGATATTTTCTCTGTTATTTCGCAAAGCGTAAAGTGTAAAACGTACAAACAAACGTATCTGTTTGACCGATGCAGGAGCAGTGGCATCTCCTAGCAAAAATATTTCGAAAGGGTCTACCATTGAATACCGAACGCCACTTTGCTTGATACAAATATCCATACCGCTTGCCGGAGAGCCCCTTAGATTGCAGATGGACCGGGAGAATTTTACCGCCGGAAGATGGATATTAAATAGCACAGATATCGTATAAATAGAAGCAAGAGAGAAAAGCGTCGAAGCTCTTTTTCACGCATAGTCAATGGTGTGAATTTACGGTGTTTTTGAATAGTTGGATTAGCCAGATTTTTGTCTAAAAGAATCTTAAAGGAAATTTCTCGCTGTTGAACACTTTCTCTTTCTTCGGGTTATGCTAGTCATGCGGCATTAACATCGCATCCAATCTTATCCCATCCTCTCCAGTAACGGTGAAATTCTAGTAAGAACAAAATAGTAATTGCATCCAAGCTGAGCACATGAAAATAATACCTCTCATCAAGAGACGAAATGGAATCGTAACAATTCTTAAAATTCTGACAGTAGCGATAAAATAAAGATCAAAGTCAATAGTAATAGTCAAATAAGCCAACGCCAGCAGTAGCAACAACATTAAGAATGAAAACAGCAATACCAACAATAATACAACAATATCGTCACAGCAAAATAGCAACCACATAAACAACGAGAGCACAAACAGCGCAAACCGAATCGAAATAGCAAAAAGAAATCGAAAAAATAACGAGGCCAAAGCAACACTAAGAAAGGTAATAAAAATAGCGAAGTTTTTTAAAAATAATAGCAATACAGTGACACAGCGGCACAGCGGCACAGCGGCAATCGTGTCAACACGAACTACACACCAACAATAGTAACAACACAACAATAACAACGCCAAAGAAAAGAGTAACAATAGAAACAACAATAACCGCTAAGGATAAAGTTAAAGGCATTGGAACAGTCTTCGAGTAGCAGACGTGATGAGTAGGTTTAAAATCCATCGCTTCAACATACGCTTCAACATACTGCGTGGAAATTTTTTCTCGGCATACGCACACACACACACGCAAATATTGGCGCAATATGCAAGCTCTTTGTAAGGCCTTGGTTAGGAAAAACAGCGATGTACGTAATCTTCACTCACCTAGGTATCAAATCATCCAAAATTTCGTATCACACAAAGGTCTTGTAATATACATCCGCAACGAGGTAGTGTTCCAGTGCTAGACACAATATTGCCCCCAGAATCCGGACTCCACCGCGCTATGAATAAAATGAAGTATCCGGGCACACATGCGGGCTTTCGGATTTGTATGTAGAAACCCAATCGCGGATTGGCTCTAATGGCTTTGATACCGCATACAACATGTTTTCCATTTTGCAAAATTACGCCGGCAGCGAAATCATGATTGCTGGCGATTTCAGTGCCAGTGATTTCAGTGGCGAGGACGCGAAGCAGATACTATGGTACTCGAGAATTGCTTAACGCGACTTATAAGTGAACCAGCGCATAATCCAAGGTTTGATGGATTGTAACTCTCGGTAACTCGGACCACTGTACCATTTTTGCATCCTTTTCGTATGCCAATCTTCGCCACGTTTCTTCGTCAGCCCCGAAACGTGATATTTTCATATACGATAAGCCAACTTGGGTGGAGCGAAACATCTTCAAACATGGAATGCTAACATACATTCTATTCAAAAATTCTTCGATTAAGCTCAAAGATAAAGGCTGGCTTAGTCAGGCTTCCAAAGATGCAGTCAGGTCCAGAGAGGGAACTTTTAAAGTTTGGCGTTTTAACCCAACCGAACAAAACTTATTTGCTATGCAAGCAGACGAGAAATATGTCCAACTATGTGGGGTACTTCGCCGCGAAAAAGCTTTAGACGAGCAGCTGCTGCATACCAAAGGTTTTGCCGCTCCAAAAAGTAGAAAGAGCCATTGATCTTCCGTGAGAAGAGTTGGAGTCCAATCCAATAACGGTCAAATCATATCCCACCCGATTGATAAAACTAATGTGTGGCCTGAAATGTTTGCTTCAAATTGCCACTTACCACATAGTAATCAACCATCGCTTGAAAGAATAATATGCTCGATAGCTGTATTATTCTTTCGGACAAGGTCACTTAAAAAGGTTCTTCCCAAACTCAACACTCCACGCAAAGCTCCACGGCTATAGCCAAAACCGTGGACACCGTGGTCAACTACCATCTAACTAGATATTAAAAATCCAGCGACCTAATTAACATCAGTCAATATGGCTTTCGCAAAAATGGGTCCATTGGTGACGTAATGTGCTATCTCACCGAAAAGTGTACCCAAGCTATTCGCTACTATGGCGAAAGTGAGGTCATTGCCCAAGATAACTCCAAGACGTTCAACAGAGTATGGCATCATGCACTTGTCTCCAAACTGATTGCATGTGACGTCGATAGTATTTTCGCTCGATTTACGTCGAGCTTCTTGAATAATAATAAATTACTCGATAAGAATTGTAACCAACGGGTATTCTCCAAACGAATTCTATTTAAATGCGGGTGTACCACAGGGCTCTGCCCTTTCCGCTTCTCCTTTCCTGCAATGCAAACTGATATTCGTTGGATAGTACTTGTGTTCGAAATGTTAAAAAAAGCAGCCAAAGGCTTCGGGTTTTTCCCTGCAACCGATACTCGTATCATTAGTACCGCCTATATCCGACCAAAATTAGATTATAACTCGCATCTGTTGGCGGGAGCCTTTAAACTTTGTTTATAGCCCACTTATCCTGAAATTACCTGCACACAGCACAACACACTATATATGACACCAGAACGATGTTGCCCGCCTTGGGAACAACCAACCAGCGGTGGTCTTTCCCATCGTATCTGAATTGCCCGCTCTCAAGTTGAACGTTCACAAACTCTACTCCCTTCCTTCACCCTATTCATACTACAACCCTTCCTAATCACCACCGTGCGTGCATTCTCTCAGTGGCTGATCGTACAAAAAAAAAAGAAGAAAAATTAACATCCCTTTGTAGCCGTTAATACGTAAACATAGCTGTAATTCAGCTCTGCCATGACCATTCACGGTAAGGGAAGGTCAACGTCTCACCAAATCATTGGCGGACTTTTTAATCGCTGCTTATTATTACGCATCCCGTTCTAAATCATGCTGAAATCAGCGAGCACAATACATCGGACGCAGAGTTTTACAAAAGAAAAACTAATTTTAATTCCCTTTATAGTGCAAATAGTCTATGGGGAGCAAATCCCAGTAAAAGACTCCTTAACTGTTGTTTAAGCATTTGTCTAAGCATTCCTCTCTAAATTATGTGTCGGTGAAATAAATCTGAAATTATTTTGTACAAAACTACATAAACAGCACAAACTACATTTGCTCGAAATCAAATAAAAACTCAATTACAACTACGTTAACATCACAGGGACAGCAAAAACACAACAGCAGCAGCAAAAAGCATTAATAAGAACACATTCACTATATATCGCTACGTATATATATATATATGCAGCAACGTTTATTATAGCCTTTGAATAGCCTGGTGTTGCGTTGCTATTTAAATTTATTGCTATCGTACTGAGAAGAAGCGACGCTTTTAGTATTGACTGTGGGAAAGCGACCGAATGCAAATTTTTGTGAAATTCTTGCTTGGAAAAATGAAAACTGCAAACAAAAATGCAGAACTAATGCAACAGTTGGCTTTGATGTCAGTTCGGAAACGGACAGATAGATGTGCTACATTCTCCTAAACGGTTACATTATGGAGGGCGGTGTAGCATGACTTTATTGTTATCACATTAAGAGCGCGTTAAATGCACTCTTTGTGCACGCGGGGATGAACATGTGGGCTCGTAACTGCGTCGGTCCGCCATTAGTGAATCCGCGTATACGGGAATGTTGGAACATGTGCAGTGGACAACGCAATATTCTGTGCGTACGCAACGCACAGATTTCCAAAAAGGCAGTTGAAAATCGCTTTTGTGTGCAAAACAACCAACCGCAACCACAGAAATTGCCATTGAAATTGTGTTTAATTTGCTCCACCGAAAGCCATTATCATCAACTGCACACATGCGTTTACGCAAATCTAATTAGACAGTTACGTATGCACTTAGAGACAGCAAGCCGCTCTCTCTGTGATACCAATACCAATACTCTTTGCAATTGGTCTTCTGCACAAAATTATCGAGGATACGGTTCGGTATCGAAAATGTTCCTCGAACATACGAACGAAATATTTAAAGAAACGTCTTTTTCGGGATACCGATAAACGATCCTATTCAAGATATTTTCACTTTAAATATATTTTCAAATGAATTTTAACACAAGATGTTCTCATACTTTCTTCCTGTTTACTTATTGTATAATGTGTTATTGTGTGTGCGCGTTCTTTTATTTTACATATTTTTACTATTTCGTACTATTGCTGACCATTGCTGACAATTATTGTTATTGTTAAGCTTAAGCACTTATTTATACAAAATGCAATTTTGCAGACTTGGATTGTGTCACCGTTTTTCTATTTTCTTTGATTTTGTTTATGTTGCGTATTCACGTTCGTTCACTTCGTTGTTTAAAATGAATAATTTATAGAAAATAATTGTACTAAAGTTTTGTTAGTTCAGTAAAATTTGCATCATTATCAACCACTTCAGTTCATTTCATTTCAAATTTCTCGCCTGATCATCTTAATCAGTCCTTCAGCTGCAAGTGCTGATCGACACCCGATACAAGTTAATATCAGTTCAGATGTTTCGTCATCTGAACATTATATATGAATACAATTTTTATTTCTTATTTTCCGGAAAAAATCGTAAAAACCTTATACCTTTTTCAATTTCCATGTAAAGGCATTCCCCTCACCGCGACTCTTATATCGAAGCGGACCCCGGTGTGATCTAAATTCACCAAATTCAATTTTCTTGTTAAAGATATTTGATAATTTGATATGAAAAATTAGACTGGATTGAATCCGCTCCGATCTGAGGCCCCTCTCTTGAATCTTTTGTGAGACAAAAAAAAAAAAGAGGATTTTTCTGAACCAAGTCGTTGTTAGCTGTCGCATACAAATAAAGCTCAATATAATCAACGCCACATAATTGTTTTTGACCCTTGAGGAAAATATCTTTTATAAATACAAACCTGGTCACACTTTTACCACTGCGTTGCTTATCATAATGCAATTAATATTTATGTTAGTTATGTGATGGTTAGTTATCCTTAACGAAATAATAAAAAATACGACGACGCATTACAATTTTCCACATTTTCTGTCAAGCAAAAAACTTCTGATGAAGCCGTAAATGATTTCGCCTAGTGGCTGGAAATTCGGCCATATTTAACTCGTTACACGCACTTAAGTTTCGTACAGTTAATCATTAATTGTTTCTCAGTATTTTCTCTTTTATAATACTCTTGTAGTACGATTTCAGAACAATTATATTATATATTATATCTCTCTCTTTCTCTCTCTCTCTCTGTGCACATCTTCGATCAACATAAGTCCTACTTATTTCACCTTATTTCACTTACGCCCGCTCAGTCGTCTCTATGCAAATCCATTCACCATAATAATAATTAATTAATATTTTTCATGTTAATTCTCGACTGACGACCACCGACAATGACACAATATCTTCCAAAAAAACATCCGCAAAAACCAGCCAACAGTAGCGTACAATCCAAAATAGACATTTACAAGCATACAAATTGACAGAAAACTCTGAAGTCTGCAACTTTGATGCGAAAACAGGTGTGTTCAACGCAATAACCAACAACTACAACTTATTACATGAAGCAGATTCAAAACTTTGCTTAAACATATCGCCAAACCATTTGCAGCACCAATGGAAAACTAATCGTAACTGATTAACTGACGGCAAGAGAGTCGAGCGCTTCGGTATAAAGACAGAACGGAGATGAATAATTTTGAAGATTATAAAACCTTTACGATGATAATATAGTTCGTGCAAGGCTTCATTTATCCGCATCCGAATAGCCGAGAAAGCAAGACTTACGTCAGTGTGCACGGGTTCAAACCTCAATGCGGTAAAGTACACTGTGGCCGTAACAATAGTCTGTGCTCCCTGGATAAACGCACAACACTTATCAATTAGGCTCACACCCATTGGGCTGCGGCCACCACCTCCCTATTTTCTTGCGTTCTCACTATTCTCTTTCCTCACTTCTTTCTGGCCGTCACCCCGTTACGCCAGTAGGAGACATCCGCTGAATGATTTCTCTTATTACAAAATGCCTCAAGAAACTTTACTTTGATTTACTCGAGAAAAAACTATCCCTGTTTGAAATATTACTATGGACTGTGTACTGTGTGTACTAGGGAGTAACAAAAATGAGCTCTTTTTCTTAATTGGCATTTTGGATGAAGAGAAGAAAACTTTAAGTTTAGTAAGATCTCAAAAAAAAAAAAAAAAAAAAAAAAATAAACAATTCCAACTATCTAACCTTTTTCCCCATTTCGGTGAATAAATCCCAAATAATTTGTTTTACAAATTCACTTCTACGAGGCTCTTGTGATAAGCTTTTATAATTTATATTAAATTTCGACAACGAAAGTCGTGACAGAAGGGCATCATAACTTACTACTGACTAGCGAGATATGCTCGGCCTTCAGATACTAGGTGGTTGCAAAAAGTATTTAACCAACTATTAGAAAAAACCTTAAAAAAAACGACGGAACTCTCCCTCAAACCATACATTAACTCATGTGCATCTGTACTTTAGTTTTCTATTCAAAGAAAAATTAATTCGTTTTTTTTTTCCTTCTATATCTCAATTGTTGCTCACATCAGCAACAATAGACGCCGCAGCTTTTTGTTAGTCAATAAAAACCGCACAATGAAGCTGGTTTTTTGGCTTAAAGAGTTTTCTATCATTCTTTACTCAGCCTTTTTTGTGTGATAAAAACCAAATGGCAATAATATTATGCTTTTTTTCAGATTTTCTACTAAATTTTGGTATCTTTTACGGATCTGTACAAATTGCGTTGTGTTCCTTGCATTCTTTTCCTCATTCGCTTCCTCTTACTCTTTCCTCTCTATCTCTTTTATCATTTTCGAGGCTTTTTTTTTTTATGGTGAAATTTGGAAAAAAAATTCTCACTGACTTCTTTTTTGCTTTTTTCGACGAACTAAAAATTTAAAAGCATTAATTTTTTAAAGAGTAGTTACAATCAGTCAGGATTTGATACCAATTACAGGAGAGGTATGGTAGGACTGGCATCACGTTTGTAATATTCGGAAGTAATGCCATTGCTGCAAGAGCTCTATGCTATGCGGCGTCATTGTTGTACATCCAGTCAGACCGAAAAAGCCAATCTACGTCGTTTGATCACTGTTCTGCTGCTCGTTGCGAGGCACAACATCCCGTTCTTCTTGTAGTGAAGGCATGCATCATTCAAGAAAACTTCAAAAAAAACTTTGGAAGCTTTTTAAATATCTACGTAGAAGCTCTCCCCATCGGATTATTCCAACGACCCGTTTTGTCCATGTAACACGCAAGCGGGTTTAAATTGTATGTAATCGTACTTAAGTGAAACAATTGAAATCCTTATACTATTCATACGTTGCTTACAGATGAAGTGCAACAATTTTGTTATAGACAAATTATGACCAAAGGAAACAAAGGTCATATTAGCTTCGTTTCAAATGCTGCACTATTATGTGTTTTATCTCGATCTCATGTGGGTAGCAGGCGTTCATGTGAGTCGAGTAGGTTTTTTTGCAGTTTGCGCATGTATGTGTAAGTGGCAGAAATCATCAAGAACTAAAAGCATTTTTTTATACGGGATTTTTTTTTTAAGGTCCAAGAGAAAATCAAGAAAAATATTTTTTTCTTTTTAGCTTTAAATTCATTCGTTTTATTTTTGATTAGACTTCTAATTCAATAAATCCATTTATTCCGATTTAATGAGTAGTTCCATAACTAATTTCTAGTTCCTTGACTAATTTTTTTTTCCTTCTACTTTCTACTTGAGTTGCTCTACCTCCCGAAATTGCTGTAAAGGAGTGCAAATCTAAGCTTGCCCTGTTCAATGATTTGCCGACGACAGCATCTTGTGCCGTTTAACTGCAGAATAAACACTGCATGTTGACAATCATACTCAGTAAACTTTAACGCGACCAAAACTCATTGCTGTCTCTTAAAACATAGGAAAAGTGATTAACAGCCGTTTCCCTTCGTTAGTACACAATGTAGAAGAATTCAGCAACTTTTGATATTGTAAACGTGAAAATACAAAATGATGTTCGTTGGAATAGATACGCATTTGAAAGTGGTATACAATGTACTTAATTGTCGTCAATGTCTGCATCGCCTATATCTCGCCAAGATTAGATTAATAGTCGCATGTATTGGCGGCAATCTCTCGACCACGTACAGCGAAAAGCTCAAATTCTCATTAGCGATGCGAATGTATCTAAAACTCTTGATACTTGGGCGCATCGGTGTAAGGCAGGCTATATTGTGCTTATTATATATATATATATACATATATATAGGTCAAGAAAGAGTTTTCCACCAATTAAGTCTTTCAGGGGGATTATTCGGCTTATCAGCGTTCTCAATTCTCAATATATAAACCAAGACACGTTTCCCAGTTGTGGATAAACATATTATTGCCATTCAAAAATAATGACGGACGGAAATCCTTATTTAACGTAAACGTAACATGCGTAGAATTTTTTTTTCTTTCAGCCATTATTTTGATATTGCATTTATTCAGATAAAGCGAAGGGCTGTTGAGATGAATTTTTAGTTCGTAGGAAACATTCATGGGATCATTCTAAGGAAAACGGATTGCTGTGTCATCACACAGCAATTACTTCGCAATTAAAAGATTGCCAGCGATCGGAAAATCTGAGTTAAAAATCGCATAAAGTATTAGACCAGACTCTGGGGAATTTCACTCTCAACTTTATCAACAACTTTAACATAGAAATCTCTGCTTTACAAATAGGATTTAAGTGGCAGTTACATAGGAGTTGGAAGAAATTTTTTAAGTTTGAAAAGTAGCCCATCAGGCCAAACCTGATTGAAGGATTTTTCGACATCAAGGAATGCGCTGCCGCAATAATTTTTACTTCAAATGGCTTCTATGATGTACGAAGCAAGGCGATGACATAGCTCACTAATGCCATGTCTATTAGTGAAACCAAGATGATAGGCAGGAAGAATAAGTTTTTGCTCTACAACTTGGAGAGGCCTTTGTAAATATAATTTATCAAATATTTTAGATAAAGTAACCACTAAACTAATCACTATATGCGAGCTTGCAACATTTTCTGATTTATCAGACTTAGTCACTATAGTTTATAAGATTTAATAGTTATTGCAAATAGCCAAACATAACCAGAGGATTTCTTGACGCTTAATTTGCCGCTCATTGAATTCTTCGAGTTCAATAACTCATATATGCGTGGTAGGTCAACCCATGGGACATGGGCTGCCTAGAAATTTCTTTCACGTTTACGTTAAGGTCTTACAAAAATTATTAGTCTTAAAAGTTCCTTCTAAACACTGGGCGAAATGTTCCCTTTGCCAGACCACTTCGGCATCAACAATTTTTAAAGCGGTCGTTTAAAATGTAAAATTCGCCTGGGTAGTCGTTTAAGGTACCTGCTAGCTCCCCATAAGTGATGTTCGTTAAACATGCTTAAATTAAAATTAATTAAAAAATTTTTAATTGTCTTGTTCTTTCTTATCTCAGCTACACGTAAGCGCAGTTTCCCTGTAGCACGATTCAAACTCCTTCTGTCCTGTCCTACTGTTTTTCCACTGTCTTCTTAATCTCAAAGAAAATTAGCGGAAATACCAAAACATCTGACAAGTCAGGAATTTTCCTCAGATCAGCCAATATGGCCAATATGGCGGTCCACCAGTGGACAAAATAAAATAGTTATGATTGCGAATGGATTCGTAGAGCTCTCTTCCTTTCGGACTTATTAGTCTACATATCAGTAAAGTCATCTCAAACAATAAATTTTGCACCCAATGGTCTAAAGAATTTGTTCTGAGAATTTTAATGAAAACCGGGGAGGAGAATAAAAATGCGCAAATTTAATGATCAGAACCATTGCAATCCACGTTTTTCTATCAGAGTAGATTTCACTAGAATCGCAGAAGCACAATGAGCTCTACTGTCAGGATCAGGATGATTGTACAGTTATTAAATTATATCCATTGAATTTAAAATGAGAACAGTTTGTGAAGTGGTTCGCCGACATAAATTTTGATGAAGAAAAATTTCTACTTCATTGATATGATTGGAAAACCCATTGGTCTTCCATATGTTGATTCGGAGAAATTATTTTCATGGTTCAGGAACGAAGAAGGTCATCATATTAATAAGAGTGTTTGCTTTTCAGTCAAATCTTCAATTTTTTTCACTAAATCAGGGCATTGGTAATTAGGCGTATTCGTATTACCATTACCAGTGATATTAATATTATATGTAACCGAGTGTTGACTATTGAGCAAAGGAAATTCCTCTTGATTGAAGGTATAGTTATCATCAAGATGATCTTACCTTGATCTGCATGAAGTAGAGTTTCGAAGTTACTTTTTAAGAAGCCCTTTGTATATGAAAGAAGCTTTATAACCGAACGGGTTTATAACAAGCTACAGTTAACACATTTGACCTGCTTTGGGCAATAAGTCTTTGTGTGCCCAAAATTTTGATAACGATAACGTGGCGGATGTCTCTGGATTTTCTTATTATAATCTGCACTAAGTTCTAGAGCTATATAAAACAGCGGCAGTAAATCGGCCCTAAATGTTGGAGACATTACGGGCTTTAAGCCCCAGCCAATTGATGTACAATTGTGGAGGTTTTTTAACACTAAACTACTCCGTCTGCTCTTTCCTATTTAACTTCGCAGGTGTAAAATGGAGCTTTTTTTTTGTCACACAACTAGTTCACTAACATCCTTTATGAATCTGTAGATTTTGTCAATACTTCATTTTGACCGTCTTTCCTTCCTTCATAATTAAACTCACTAGTTGCAATGACATTTGAAAAATCCACTATCCACTATCATCTGTTTTATATCACATACACTTGGAATTACAATTTGTCGCTGTTGTTGGAGATGTCGCCAATTCATTATCGTCGTCGTTGTTGTTCTTATTATCAATAAAATTATTTTCACCAGAGCTGAGAACCGAAAAACGGATTGTGAAATTTATGTGGATGGAAGTTGCTATTGTGCCATCACTCATATTTTAAGGCGATTGGCCAAATCGTTTGTTATTATGTCTGTTACGAGAAGTATTTTTTTTTTTACGTTTGTTCGATGTCTGTACGATGATAACGATGAAATTTGCCACTGCGTCGCATTATTACCTCGATATTCGAAACGAAGCTGATGTGTTTTTGATTAATTATTTATATTTTGCAAAAATTGCTATTGATCAAAACAGTTACGTCACAACGGATTTACACCTAACACAATAAAAGATGTTTGGACGGCTCATCTTTAATTTTAAAAATTTTGTAGTAACAGAATAAAAAAAAATGTAATCTAATCTCGGCATCTTCGCGAAGTCTTTTAACAAATTTAACCAGCTAGAGCTAGCGAGATAACACACAAACAAACCGGTTATTTTCGCATTAAATTAAATCAATTACTTAAAATTGCGCCCAATTATCGTATATTGAATTTTCCAGACTCCTTTCATCAGAACGCTGATATCGGGATGGATACAAAAAGTAAAAGTTTGTCATCCAAACATGCTGCAGTAAATTTATAAGTTAAACCATTAAATTGTGCCAATTTTGATCATGAAATGCAAAAATTTAGATCCTATTCCCGCATAAAATCTTAGTTATGCGAGTAGTTTCACAAAATTATTCCATGCTATCTAAATTTTCCAAATTCATTATGCATGGGCAACTACGAGTCGAGTGTGATTGAAAAATATTAACTCGAAAGCTTTTTCACATAAGTTTTTTGAAAAGGCAACTTCTTGTACGCAATGCAATCCCTGCAATGATCCGATTCAATTTGCGTTTAATAGCGTTTTGTCTTTGAACCAAAACGTGGCATCATGCCAAGCGTATCAGGATATCGGGAAAATTACCACCTATACGATGAACACATAAATACGCGAATGTATGTCGAAGACGAGATAAGTGAACAAACATATAATTCTGTATATATTGGTAGAATAAAAGGTCTCATGTCATCTTTAACTACTGCACGCACACATTCACAAAAACTAAATATACCGCATGTACCGCGATGTAGGCTACAAAAAAAGGCAACGACAGCAAGTGAGACGAGTGTATATAAGGAAAGCTTACCCGTCCTAAATGCTGTTTTAATTTTCGCTTTTATTGCGTTTGTTTGCGTTGTTATATTGGAGCGTGATGTCTGGATTACATCTCTACAATATAAGCGGTAGATGATGCTATCATTAACATTTCAAATCGCATTGCAAACAACTGACATTTCAAGGAAGAGTATCAATCTATTTATCTCAGCTATTGTCGCAGAGAACGCACATTCTATACATACGAATATATATATATTCACACATGTTCTATACATAGAATTGCGCGCAACTTTTGCATGGCATCAGATAAACGAATGACTTTATAATTGTATTTAACTATCACTTTGTTATACAAAAACTTCCGAAACTATAAAGTGTAAAATATTGAAAGTATAGTTAAGTGAGTTTAAAATTTGACTGCATTTCTCATATTTAACCTTTTTTTTTTTACTCTGTCTAAATCTATTGTACGTGATTTTTTTGCTTCTCTCGGAATGCTTTCGACAAACGAAAGCAATTTAAACATTTTTTAGTTTTAATTGCACCGTTTGCTTTTAAATATATTTTCAATTTTTGCTTGATAGCTTAAAAGTTGTATTCAAGAAAAACTAAAAGAACTTCAACTCTCAAGCTCACCTCTGTAAGCTCACTCTATACGCATTTATGGACTTGCATTATATAACCCGAAGTTCTGTTCTGTGTGTGTCTCTGATTTTGCGGAATTTACATGAACTTTTTGCTTAAAAACAAGATAGGATTTGAAAAGAGGGATTTTCCTATGACTCCTTTGCAACGATTTGCGATCGCGAAATTCAAGCGCTAATTTTGCACAAGTTTATGAGCAAACTTTTCGCAGTATTTGAAGAAGCGTAAAAGAGGAAAATCAGTTGGATGGAAGTAAGAATACAGTGTTCGGTCAACAGTATGTGAAGATGGCAGCAACCATCAAATACCTGCACTACTCTTAAGGATATGAACAACGAGTTCATATCAGACTCGCTGGATGCATTTTATTTTCATGGTTCAGTTTTATGCATGCACACGCATACACATAGAGTTAGACATTGTTTCTATGGCCTCTTGGGGGCCTCAAGTGGAAAGCAGTAAAGCGTAGGCTGGAAGAAGCAGAGCCCAGAAACGCGGCAAATACCTTGATAGCAAAAGTTATGAGACGCATTATACTAGATTGTGATGAATCAACGGCAAGAAGCTTTTGCTAGAAGCGGAAAGACTCAATATACTGATGGACCGATGATGTAGCCAAACTAGGACTTCAATCGAACAGAACGAGAAGACTATACCGAGAAGATCGAGGGAGACTTGTGCCAATTTCAAAGAGCCAAGAGAGATTTGGGCCAACAAGAAAAGAGCTAGAGGAGGACCAATGGCGACTGACATACAAGTTGGTAATGAAAAAGTTTAAATATTTACCACAACCAGTGTGTCCAGAGTTTGCAGAGGAAATAGTTTGCATCTTGTTCCCACAGAAAAACACTTTTGCATACGTGCCTGGCACGGACAGAAGTGAGAGAAAATATTAAATTCACTTCGGGTAAAGAAATTGTAGCCATCGCAAAACAAATTAAAGACGAAAAAAAAAACCCGTGTGACAGGGAATAATAATGGGCATTAAAAACTTATTTAATTCGGCAAATTGATACTGAATCATAGCTGCTCTCCAGGAAAAAAGAGTACCGGATTATATCATCAATATCGTGACTAACTAATTTTCAGGCAGAAAGCTCCGATATGAAACGGAAGAAGGCTGCAGAGAGCGATTGATTAGTGGACGGACATCCGAAAAATCACATCTAGGCCCCACACTATGGAATGTTATGTACGGCAACATTTTGGAGGTTGATACATCCATTCATACCGGACCTCCAAGCTTGGTTTAATACACGGCATGGTCAAGTAGATTTATACCAAGCGGGCATGGGTGTTTCCGAACCTGTTCGCATAGGTGCCAATTTGAGCAGGACCCATTTTATAGTTTTTGTAATTGCACCGAAGACCCCGAACATGTGTTCTTCCTCTGTCCGAGAAACGACGACGAACGACAGAAACTACAGATTTAGTAGATTGGAGAGATTTCTCTCTCTGACAATATCGAGACAACATTCTGTTCGATCAAAGATTACATTTTAGTTTGCACACTGAGATCTCTTGAGATGCTCCAAAGAGCGTACGGGTCCTTCCTTACATTATAAAAAGGCTGTACATTTGCTAAGGTAGACCAATACTTGAGTATGCCTCTGTTTTTTGGGCTCCTTGCCATAGTTGTTATGTACACTCAATTGAATCAGTTCAAAAGAAATTCTTGCTGTTCGTCGTTAGATATTTGGGTTGGGACCCGCTTTTCTCTTTTCCGCCTTATGAAAATAGGTTGCTTTTGTTATCCTTATCGTCACTTGAGAAACGTAGATTTATTCTTGGTGTCTCCTTCTTAATTAAGTTAATTAATTGTACTATCGATCCGCTCACATTATTTGATGAAATAAGCTTTAATGTCCCTAACCGCTTCTCAAGTCACTTTATGTTTATTAATCTGAGTCAAGGTAACTACAATTATGAGCTGTATAACCCGTTCCGAGCTGTTTGCAAAAACCCAAATGTTCACTTAATCTCAATATCGGATTCTTTGAAATCAATCAAAACAACTTTGCTTAATTAACACGATTTGTCTATAACGTATTTAAACTAATTTTTAATCTTAAAATCTTATTATTATTCGCAAATTAATTGGTGCAGTTTATTGAATCGGTTTCCAAGCTTTTGAATGCTTGCAACGGCGTAGGGTTTCAATTGCAAGTTGGTTCCGTACTGGTTGTGGGTAGGCGCCTGTGCTAGTGTACATGCTATTTTTTTTTTATACCCATCACTGTAAGCGGGGGGGGGGGGGGGGGGGGGGG
>KK502410.1:200396-218662 GCA_000688735.1 Glossina austeni
GGGGGGGGGTTCCATTATGTATGTAAAACCGGAAAAGAAACTCCAGTCACCCTATAAAGTATACACACTCTTGCTCAGGGTGAAATTCTGACTTGATTTACCCATGTCTGTCCGTCTGCGTGTCGGTGTGGTGTGTGTTGTTGGCACTCTCCTAATCGCAAAAACAAAGATATCGCCTTCAAATTTGGTAAAAACATTGGAAGTTTCTGCACGCAGTTTGGTATTGAAGTTGGGGCCAAGTTGATCAGAGCAGAAGCGCGCAATGGAGCGTAAACTGAACGCAACTCCGTTTCTTTTTAACAAACATTTTTGGATTTTTGCTCGTTACTCGGAAATTATTAAAGTTAGAAGTCTGAAATTTTCCATATTTATTTTGCGAAACTCTCTCTACTCTTTACGTATAAAAATGGAAAAAATCGCCCACACTCACGCAGATATATTATCTGCCTAAAAATGGTTTAATTCTAAAACCATATGGTAAGATATTGCGATTGAATTTTCTTAATAATACCAGCGACATGGATTTCAAGTAAAAGAACTTGGCGAGTAGAATGCGAAAAACATAGCGGTGGGTATGCGAGATCCGGCCCCCGCCAAACACAACTTTCTTACCTTTTCTGTTCCTTACTTATTTATTTATACAAGAATTATTAGTAGTAGTTGTTTTCTTTACTTCTCCTTTCATACTTTATACTAGTTTTCAATATTAATTAATATAAGATTTACTTCTAAGAGTCAATTGAAATCGATTGTTAATTTATTTCACTTGAGTTTCATATGAAGTGTGAGTAAATAAATAATGCTGCCCGACCATGAGAAATAAAGAAGCGGTACGAGTGCTTGCCGCAAATATCCTGAACAAACAAAGAAATGAAACGCACCAACGTACGGTTATAGATAGTGCCTATCCATGGGAACCCTCCCTCTGAAGATATGCCTTAGCTGTCGCGTCACAGGATTGGGATAAGAGTATAGGTGCGTTTTAGCGGGTTAAAATCCCGCACTGCACGCCTAAATGGGCGCCTATTGATGCTTTTCCACCTCGAACGTACACATAAATAAAGAAATTGTAACTATTATCAGGTATATGTTGTTTGGTGCTCTGTATCTGCCCTGCGAGATGCTCATACATAACATAACAAGACAAGCCCTTGTTTACAAATGCAGATGAAGTTGGTAAAATATTTATTTATCAACTGTTAAAATGACGTGTAAACGTAAAACAGGTGATACTTGACAGGTGATGCTTCACAGTAAGTGGAGAATCGAGCAATATACCTCATAAATAAAGGTAAAGTGGGAAAATTCGAATTGAGGAAAACCAACAGAGGAGGACTCTAATCAACGACAACATATTCGCGTAAGTGTCTGTCTCAAGTTAGTTCTGCTTGTTTCTCGTTCACACCTAAACTCAATTTTATTTCTTATTTTCTTTTCATTTTATTATAAATAAAGCGATAATAGTCACAAAATAAATGCCAAGCATAGTACAAAAAAAAAAAAACATCAACAAATAAAAATTTAGCCTTCGAAGTCCGTTGCTGGCTGGATTTCAACCGACAGAAACCAAAGAAAGACGGCAACGATAGAGAGAGAGAGAGAGAGAAAAAAGAGGATAAGATGCAAAATAAGACTGCAATGCAAAATGTGCGAAATGAACTAAATTTTGCAGATATTGCAGGTGAAAATTATTCAAATGTCATTCCAAATCTCTTAAGTAAAACTACGGCTGTCTGCTGTTCATAAACGTGCATTTATATAAGAGTGTGTATATGTGCTTTTATATCAATGCCAGTTCTGCCAACAATCGCTTACGAGAAAAATGAATTTTCAAGATTTTGTTATGCATTACTTTTTGTGTAAATGCCGAACCAAAGGGACCGAACAAAAGCATGCAATTACTAATAAAAGCCATCGAAGGACAAGAGCGGAAAACTATATTCTCCAAATCAGATAAATATATGAAAATATTATCAGCAGACAGGCTTTGTAAGGCTTGAATGAATGCTTTAAGTAGCATATCACGTTCGGTAACAATGTTGACTTTAGGGTACAACTTGGATAACCACTTTTACAAAAGGTTGCCGGTTCACGACAGGCATGGCCTTCAAAGCAATTTATTTATTTATTTTTGTTTTCCTTAATAGCTAACCGGTTTTTTTTTACCGAACACCCGAAAATTTCGGGATAAGTTTGAATTATGGAAACGTTTGCAGCACTCAAAAGGAAGCTTCAGTGATCACGTGAAATATATATATATTTTTGATCACATGCGGACACGCTTGTCCGCCTTTCTGTCTGTCTACATTAATGCCTACAGCAAACAACCACCTGAACGCAAAGATGAGGATAAACGCTTCGCAGTTTAGGAGAAACATTGAAACTTGTTGCACGCATGCTGGTATTGAAGACGGACCAAATCGGTCAAAGGGCACATCCACACCACCACATAAACTGAGAACACCTCTGTTTTTCAAAAGGAATACAAAATTGGTTCTTTGCTCTAGCTAATAAATGTCCATATTCTATGGGCCGACCTGTAGAAAAATTGAAAAAGTTCCCCACATCTACCCAACGTAATAGTGTACCAAAATTTTCTGTTTTTTGCAATACCGTTACAATGCGCAGAAACATAGTTTAGAAACCCGTAAAGTATATAAGCTCTTGTTCAGTTTGAAATTTGGAATGTATCTAAACATGTCCGTGTGTCCAACTGCGTAGTATCTGCGGTAAACATTCTCCCGTTAGCGAAAATAAAGCGACAAAAACTTTTATTTTGAAAACATAAAAAATCAGCCCCGCCCACTGCATATTATAGAACATGAAAATGTAATTTTTTTATTTATTTTGGCATGTTTAAGATAACGCTGATGGATAGAAAAGATTCGGTCACGACCGAATATAATTTTCTTGCTTTTTCTTTTTTGAAAGATTTTGTTATGAATAACTTTTTTTTTATCAAATTGTTAATCTTTTTATTAATAATAGTAATTGCGATTTTAAAAGCACTGGACGATCACATATGTGGCCAAGAGATTAACTAAATTTAATTTTTAATTTTCTTTTTTCTTCAAATCTTTATTCTGCGTCACTTCGCCTAAAAAGATTTTTAATTTTTTTTTTCTTTTTCTTTTCGTCATATCAAACAGTTTTGGTGCCCCCCTTGCAAAGCTTAAAGCTACGCGTTGGCAACTTTTATGAAGCGCATATTTCTGGACTCGACCCAAATTTCAAATGGAGTCAGCCAATGCACAGTTCCCAGATAAGCTATCAGCTGATTTTTGTAAAACTTCATCGTTATTTATCCACCCACCACTAGGGCCTTCAACACCCAAATCCAAAAACAATATTTATACGTACGTTTCTTTGGATGCTATTCAAAATTAACCCTGAAAACTTAAATTGTAACAACTTTTAACTTCTAAAGGTTTAATTTAAATTAAATGAGTTGCAAGCCGATGGCCGCAAGCGGCTGTTAATTAACATTTTGTATCCTACAATAGTTTTTATCTTTACCACGCTTCTAATGTCTACGATGCTTTTAGTTGGTTTTTTTTTTTTTTGCTTTCTTTTTTTTTATTCTTTCCATTTTCTCTCACATTACTTTTTCTTATTCATTTTTTTTCTTCATTGTATAATTTAACATAATAAAATTTCCCGCAATAACATTAAATGCGGTTTTCACCCCATTTCTTCTGCAAATAGCCGCACTCTTGCTTCGACGTACTCAAATGGCAGGATGCGGAGCATTAATGCGATTACATATATCCTCCGTATGTTCACGTGAACGCACGTACATACATGTGAATGAATATGTATTCCGTTACTTAGACGATCATTCTGCCATTGAGACAATCAGACAATCAGACAATCAGACAATCAGGCAGTCCAGGTAACTAATCAAGCAGTCAGAAAGTCATTCATGTTATTTTTATAGCTAGGTGTCGTATGCAGCGCTACAGTGTCTCGCTTCAATTTGAATGCACCTGTGTATGCAAGAATGTTTCTAAGCACTTTTAACTTCGTTCAAGTCGGCCCGCTCTAGTTCAGTTTGAACGGATTGTCATACATTACTTTTCTTTTGCTCTTTACTCCTACACTAGTTTTCCTTATTACTTCGACATTTTCTTATTCTTCTGCATTGATGTGTGCGCGTATTTATATGGATCGATGCGATGAATGTTTGAAGTAGGCAAGCCGTTGAATCATTTTTTATTTTTTATAGCAAGTATGGTAACTTTGGCATAAGTTCCTAATGCAAAAGCAAAATAATTTTCAGATTTCTTGTTCGGCATCGATAGCAGAATCTTTTCAATCATGTCCGACTTTTCGATCATATTTTAAAACCAAGATATATGAAAATTGATCTCAGTTCGCAAAGTGATGAACTAAATCCTTCTATCTACCTGAGATTCACCCTCAACAAAATAATAAAAAAAATCTTATAATTAAAAATATACCACTTTAACCAATAAGCTCAACATAAAGTACAAAGTTATTCCATATCCTTATCTCATATCAATTTTGGTAGTTTTGTATACAAAGCTTTGACAAAGCCCTTCATATATACGACGATATATTATTGTAGTCGAATTCACTTCATTCAATTCAATATTTGATTAGAAATAATTTCCGTCCGAAGAATATCTTATATATATATATATATATAAACTGTGTATATATATATGCTTGTCATTATTTCATTTTGCTTAATTTCCTTAAGATTTCTATCATTACTTACCAAAGTAGGTTTCGTACTGATTCCATTGTTCCATTTTGTTGACAGAACTTTTCTTTAATGCAATTCATGAACTATTACGTGAAATTGTCACTTAATTGAAAATAATTAAAATTTTAGTATTCCTTAGCATTTGAAACGAAAACCAATTCTTAAATTTATGCAAATATCCAAACCATGATTTTTCACATAACATATTCTTACAAATTTCCGATTTTCCAAGATACGGTTCGTATCACTAGATCGTGGATATTAGTTCCAAGAGAAATGCACTTCAGAAATCTTTTAACTCTAAGTTTCTTTATTTACAATCCATTCTTCCCCAACTATTATTATACCTTACTTGAATGTTCTCTTACGACTCAATGTTCTCGTAACTCTGCCTTCTGCAAATAGTCTACTTATATACATTACTACTTATAAGCATGTTACGATCACCTAACTTCGTGATGTCATTTTTAATCCGTTAACCTGCTTTTCTGCTAATCGTTTTCCGTCGGCCGGCACCTGCATGACGCGCCGCGCATGTGCATCTGGGTTTTTCTCTGTCTATTTTCCTGCTAATCTTTTTTTTTTCGTCGGCCGGCAGCTGTATGACGCGCCGCGCTTGCGCACTAAGGAATTTATTACTTACGAAAATCGATTAGTTAGTTAGCATTAACTGGATTTGGGATTTTCGTGAACAATGTTAATATTGTAACGTGAAATGCTCGCTTATGCGACTTTACATTTTTATTCAGCTCCTTTTGCGATTAAGTTCATACCACTGGATTGCGACTTTTATTTATTTTTTTTTACAACTGTTAGGAGTTATTTGTTTACAAGTTATTTGCATAAACTTATATTCACAATACTTGCGCTTTCATCCGATAACTTAATGGCCATGACTTCCGCTCTTACAAGCATGTTACGCATATTTAACTTCATTGAGACTTCATTTCATTTGTGTTAAACTCATTTTCCCTCGAAATATTCTGCGAATTATTGTTCATCTTCTGGACAATTGCCAGCTTCATAAGGCATGAATATGTATTTGTTTCTACCATTTTTAGAATTTGGTTTCTTAGAAAATCTAAGCTTTGGTAGCTAAAGAGGAAACCTATCAAAAATGAAAAAATCCTAAGACCGAGTTATTTAATATCTTCTTGCTCGGTTATACGTGTGACGTTGTTTAACCTAGAGATAGCTTTGTTTCAACATATTTTCATGGAGTTTATTTAACACGTTGGCATGTTTTGGCCCAAAGTCGATGGAATTTCGTGACCATTTCTCTTATAACAACAAAATCCCATCGTCAAATTAATATTGATATCACAACAAAAATCTCATCCTTCCAATTTTATAATGAGAAATTGTTCAAAGTAGTGGTCTGGCATATACATTTACTACGGTAGACTGTGGACAACATAACTCAATGTATTATCGAAAAGTAAGCTTAATATGAGAACGAGGTACAATTTTCGTATTTTATGGCGAGGCTAGCTGAAGGACTGCAATAGGCGAAATGTTGTAAACTATTTCGTAATCAAAATTATCCAAAGTATATAAGGTTTTGTAAGCAGATTGTGGTGGTCTAGCAACAGTTACTCTTTACCATACAAAAATGCATTAACTCCATGCAGTTGCTTTTAATGACCATTACATTAGGAAAAATTTATATAAACCAAATAAGAAAGTTGTGTTCAGATGAAGCTAAGTCTTGTACACCCTACACAATTCATTTTATCATTCTTTGGTCGTGTATTTGAATTTTTTTGATAAAATTGTTATACAACATAGAATAATGCGCTTTTGACTGTAACTTACGAATATTGGGGAAAAACATGAAAAACTAAAGCAAATAAATTTTGCTGTTTTATAATAACGAGTAGGCCCGTTCAATTCCCGTTCATGTAAAGAATGTACAGAATAAATTTCAACATATTCTCTTCTTCTTGATCAGAATGATAAGTCTCGGACACAAATTCGACCCCTAGTGTATTGGTATTGAATGCATTATGGAGAAATGCAAGGTGCAGCTGAATGAAGAAACGGTTGGTCTCGGTAGTTCATGGTTTCATGATTTAATTGCAAACAATGGTATAAAATTTTTTTCAGTTTTTGTAGATACGCGTTACCATTTACCAAAGGGTAACTGCTAATGGCATGACGAAGCAAGCGATGCATTCAGAAGCGTAATTTGAAGTCAAGCAAAACACCTTCAGTAAAAATCTAAATTACTTAACAGTGTGTATTGTTCAGAAAAAAAAAAAAAAAAAAAAATTATGCTCTACCACTTGACGAGAACGTGAAAGAAGCATTTCTGTATAACTAGTGTTTGATTTGTGGAAAGCAATCAGGACTAAGTAACAAAGTGTGTATGAATGTATAGTAAGCTTCTATGGGTATCCTTAACTTCAATTAACAACGACAATCAGTAAATAACTACAACCGTAACTAGAGCTCTTATTATACAGTTTCAACTACACTCAAGGAGAAAATAATTAAAGGCTTTGCAAAGAGAATCAATCGAATATTTTTTGCACTCTGCACCCTATCAAAATTATTCATTTTCTTATCAATTCAGAAGGAAGCATTTTTTTCCCTTCGCTTATCTATCCAACGAAAGTCAATTGATTTTCCTTTAGGCAAAGGAATAGGAATTCAACAACAATTGTTTAAATTAGTAAGCAAATTGTTTCTCACTCTACATCGGTCATATAAGTCTTAATTGATATAATGGTCGATCAATCGGATTCTCATTCTATTTCCAATGTATTGATGAGATCAATTTTGCAGCTTCCTAACCCGTTCATAACAATTTCCATTCTAGAAAATTCAATTTACGAATTTATTTACTAAGTAAAAAAATGCCTAAAACCTATCTGTAACAATATCCAATGTGATGTTCAAACCATAATTTCGGACAGTTGGATCTGAAGTGTAAATCTTGCAGAGAAATTCATAAAACGTCTGCCTTGCTCCAGCATCCTTTTGCATAGCTTTTTTAATTCTTCGCTAACCCATTTGGTATCCCATTTGGTAAATTTTTTTGCAATCTTATGGACAGAGTAAATGCTGCAATTTATTACAACACCTATAGAACGAGTTAACGAGTTCAATATCTTGTCAGACTCGACTTGTTGCTATTGCTCTAAAGTAAGTGGTAATGCTTGAGTAAGACTTTTATCTTGTCTTTGTCTTATTCTTCTTTTTAATTCGTTACATTGTTTCTCTGATAAAATTTCTATAACACCCTTTCAGAACGTAAGAAAATAATATTTCTCTTAAGGCGACTCCTGTTTACCAATCGCTTCACATAATATATATATATATATATATATATTTTCCAATTCCAATATCTAGCAATGCGAACAGTAAAAGATCGTGCGGGCGCTGAGTTCGAAAAACGTGATATTAATATTAAAGGGATTCTGCTTGATCTAGACAACCGCAATCGCGGTTACAGACAGATAACCAACCTGAGTTTTAGATAATCGAAAAAGGAGAATTTTAAAAAAGAAAGCATGAACGACGCAGGAGATATGATCTCCAAGTTTAGCGTTATAAGCAAAGTCTGTTCCACGATTAACAATACTTTGAAGTCTGTCTTAGTTATACCTTAGGCGATGGTGTGTTTAACCTTTAGTTAACAGTACAGTTAGTACAGTTTTCGGAGTGAAAGACAAAAATTTTAGCAGAGACATTGTCAACATGAGGGAAAAAGTTGAGTTTGCGATCAAGGGTTACCCCAATACATGGCATTGACTCTACAAGATCAATGGCGCACCCATACATTTTTATATTGAGATTGAATGGCCCAGCACGGGGACAATTGAAAAATAAGGCTTTAGTCTTACTGGAGTTAATGTGAAGCATATTATCTATCATCCAGGCGCTAACAATTGCTAAAGACTCGTTAATATAGTTTTCGAACGAATGCAAATCACTCAATATAAAGCAGAAAGATGTCATCTGCATAAGCGAAAGAGAGCAATCGTTACCAACGAACGAAAGATCCCAAAGAACATTTACGAAGAGTTTAAACAGTAGAGGTCCAAAAGGTTGGCTCCTACCAACATTAATGTTATCTCTAATGTTTCGATTCCATTTGTTCGGACTCAGGGGTCCCGCGGTAACTTTGGAGAGGCATGGTAGGAAGGTAATCGATCGGTAATCGGTTCTTGTGTGCAAAAGAGGTTTTGGTTTTTGTACGAACTATTTTCCACTCCTTGGGAAATTTGAAGGTCATTGTAATAGAGGGTTACATATCTAGGAAATGGTCAACTTAATAAGTTTCATAGATACTTCAACAAACCCAACCGAGGCTGATGTTATTTTTCGAATAATAACAACTTTTAACTTTCTGAAGGGTAGAGGCCCAGTGTCAGTCTCTGTTATCTGATATTAGATGGAATTATAAATAACTTCCGATGCAGATGCACTCACTATAAGTCACCGAAACAAACGAGTTTTTGTTTTCACTACATAGATGAGGATTCGGTTAGTCTTCTATCAAGTGTTCTATGTGGTGCTGGTCACATTCAACTGTTTATGTTAACCTCTGCATGGAGAGTCGAAAAGCGCATATTCGAGATGTAATATTTTGGGAATTTAAAGAAGGCAATAATGCTAAGGCGACAGCTGCAAATTTATGCAGAGTTTACGGTAAACGACTGATGACTGATCGGTTTGAAAAATTCCATTCCGGAGATATAACCTTAAAAGATGGGATGTCTTTCCGACATTGACGACAACCTTTTAAAGGCAATATTGGCGCAAAATTCACGCCAATCAAGAAGAGCTATAGCAAAAAGGTTGAATACCTTACAATCAACAGTTAAGTTAAGATAATTTTGTTATTCAATGAAAAGAAAATAATTGGTTGATAAGAAAACGGAAATTATTTATAACTCGACCTAATATAACTAAATATTATTAACGGAACGAACGGCAAAGCCAATATGCTCCCATTTCTCACCCACCCAATGGTGGGTGGTGGGTGGTGGGTGGTGGATGGTGGGTGTAAATAGTTTGTATATAATTAATATCTAGACTCCACTTTTCAAAATGTGTTTCGCTGTTCTAATCGTCGGATAACGACTGATGTGCAATCATAAATGTGAAGAATAAAACCAAGAACCATAAATTTTCACATATATATACAAGAAAATCTTATACCAACTGAGAAGGTAACGAATATTTAAATATGCAGAACTGACAACACACTTACGCGTCATGTTGTACAGAATAAAAGCTTTGCAACACTTAATTTTTTAGATATCAGTCGAGAGCAATGAGCGAAAAGAACGTATGGATGGAGGAATAAATTGCTATATGCAAGCATGGCGAACACATTTAAAACTATTGTGTTTTTATGTAGTTATAATAACATGCGCACACACTCTCATATGCATATTTTTTTTTTTTTTATTTTATGAATTGAAAATGAAAATTTCTGTACGATGTGTCGCCTTTTCAGTTGTTGCATCAAAACACAATACAATCATTCTGTACGCTAACATGCTTCAATAAATACTCTGCTGCTATATACTCAAATAAGCACAGGAGTACGCACAAATGCCTTCATGTGTATAACTAAAGCAATAAGAACGTTATTGCGTATTTATGCCAACGCTTACGTATGTGAAAGTACACATGGAAAAAATTTCCATATATAGCTCAGCTTATACTCATATATCTGCACACAGCCGAACATAAATTATATATACACACATACACGTATTCGCCTGAGGCTTCCTAAATGAAATGTGATTCCTTTGTATACCATCAGATATTGAAGGTAAGCAAAATGTGTCCTCCCATTGGCATTATCCACAGCATTATCGAAGATGTCTCTGTACATCTTCTTTCTCTTGATTTTTGATTTTCTCTCTCTCTCTCTCTCTCTCTCTCTCTCTCTCTCTCTCTCGTGATCCGTGTTGAACAGAGCAAATACGAGCAAGAGACTCGCCAAACCGTGCCCACGTTTGCGTGAACTCACAGTTTTTATACGTTCGTAAAAATTTTCTTATGTAATTTGGTTCTGATAAAATTTTATTCACTCCCGACAAATGATTCTTACAAGCTTATGGAACACCATTGCAGAATACATTCACTACATTCAATACATCCAAATGCATTGGAAGACTCCAATCTTATAGGTAGTCACACACAACAGGCCTATTATTACGAACTTATTAATAGATTGAGTTTAATTTGCAACTATCTGAACAAGATTCGTTCTGAAATGGATGAAGTTGTATGAATTATTATCATTCTGCTTTTCTCGCACTTGTCAACAAGTGTTTTTCTCTCAGTCATGCTAAATTTTAGTTTTCTCAGTGTGTGTGCGTGCAAGTGTCTGCGTATACGTTTTCTTTTCTTTTTCTTTTTTTGTGGCTATATGACTATCGGTTAGTAATTTTCGAAAATTACCACAAATTTCCGCACCAGTAGCACACAAGATTTGTCATCAATAACGTCTATGTACTAAACTCATCCCAACACACTTCGCCTATCATTCTTTTTCGTGGGCACTGGTTGCAATTAATACGCTTCGTCTAGTGGGAGCTTAGTCGACTTTTTTTATTGATTTCACTACCGCTTCTGCCTGCCTTTGCGCTTTAGGTTCCCCAAGAACCAAAAAAAGTCACATTTTCGACAAAGTTGTTCGCAATACTAAATATTTTACAATTTTCGGCCGCTTTATCTGCATCCTATTTAAAGATTAGCCATTCATAAATTATAAGTCAAACGAAATTTCACCAAAGGATTGGCTAGAATAACGTATGTGTCAACTGTAGCACGCATGATTTTTTGACTGCTCGTTAGCATGACTGCCTTCTTATGCTTTCCGCCATCGTACATCCCCTATATAGGCGCATTGCCTTCGTTGTTGCCACCGCTCAAGTCTAACTGAAGCGCTTCGCATTGATGACAATGCCCATGTCGTCGGAATATGCAAACATTGTGGTACCCGCAGACGATGGTAGCTTTAGAAAGCCGGTGTGCAGGACGTTGCACAAAAAGGAACCGACCGAGGACTGTTTCTTGTCGAAGCTCTGCCTTTACTTGGTACAAATTTTGCCTTTCAATCACTTCAGTCATAGACAAGCCTACGATTAGGAAAATAATTTGGCATGAGATCCACGATGCATGTATATTCGAGTTTCCTATCCCGATGAGCGTCTTTCTCATGCAACCCTAGTTTGGCATGTTGAAGGCGTTTTTGGTATCACATGCCATCATGGCGCAATATTCTTCAGCTTCTTCCTCTTCCATCATCGCCCTGTTGCTATATTTACCACTCGTCTAATGGGTAAGTATAAGGGACCACGCCTTTCTGAATTCATATCGCTCGGAAAGAGTGGACGTCTAGTCTGCTGTTGCAAATAGATGATTATAGATAATCTTTCTCCTTAACTCTTTGCACCTGATTCAACTTAAAACGTGCTCGTGACTTTGATTTAAAGACAAGAAATTTACATCACGCTTGATAGATAAATTAAGTATAAGTCGGTATAAGTCCGGTTCGAAAGCAATTCGTACGAAAAAGCTTTAAAGTAAGTAAATAGCAATGTTCGGCCTACATTCACTGCTTTTGGGTTTAATTTTTCTTCAAATGTTGTGAATTTGCAACGATTGACGGACGATTCCTGCGCACTACTGCGCACTAAGTGTTCGCACAGATATTTATGGCGACTAAGCGACTTAAACTCTAACAACAGCACATTCACGTTATGAATTTTTAAGGATTTTTGATTCCTGCATTCCCTCGTTACAAACGGAATGAGAAGATTGTCATACAGTCATCTGGTGTTGGCGGAGGGAAAAATTCTGTAATTCTTACTTTTGCATATCATGCATAGATGTTGCAGTTTTTCATCGAAGGAAGGAAGCAAAAGAGATTTCTCTCATTTTCTGCTTTAAGTAAAGCAATGCTAAATAAAGTGCTATGATACCAGCACTCATAAGAAAAATATTTCCATAAAAAATTTAATTGAAACGAATCGTTACCAAGAAACCAGAATAGTGAAGACATCTGAAAGAAAAATTCACAGCAATTATCGTAGAGGCAAATATTTTAATATGAGATTGAGGTTGTTCTAGATGCGCACACAAACACAGATAAACATACATAAACAATTGTGACCGACATAGCGGAACGAATAAGTGCAGCTGCAAAACCTGTCAAAACGTAATTTACAATAAACTGCCCAAAATTACGATTCCTGCACATGCAAACTGCAATCAAAAGAAAAACGCACACACAAATTGAAAAAAGTTCCGATTCCTTTTTTTTCTTTGCTCTCGAACACAATATGAAAATATTGGTTCTATGCCAAACACGATGCACATTTGGAAAACTATGTTGCTTTCGGCTTTCGGTTTAGGGGGAACGAACTCGAAATTTTGTAAAACCTGTGAAAATTTTAAAATCTTTCATAAATATAGGTGTAAGGAGGTAAGACAATTGTAACAACCTAGTGCCTAGGTGTCTACGCACGGTATGTTTTCTAACAAACAATTGTAAACGACCAAATATTTACATCTGCATCGACAAGCAACCACACAGGCATGCAACATCAAAAGACGCGTTACCAAAGCCAACGAAATGCATAAATGCTCCAACATTTTGCTTAAAATTGAGATTACGAGATTCTTGGCCACATTTGGTATACCTGTTAACAACGATGAAAGATGAAAGCCGATATTAGCAGCCGTGTGTAAGTTTGCTCTTTCATTTTTCTTATTTATATGGGCAAAGATTCTGCTAATAAAGCACAAGTGCCTACAATTCTTGTTTTTTTTTTTTTTTTTTTTAATAATTTTTTGATATGACGTCGCATGCTGTCAAAAGTTTTCAAAGGTGAAGCATATACAATTCGGCGTTTTTTGGTGAATATGCGCTATGGTATACACATATAAGTGTGTATGTACACAAAAAACACAAAAAACCGAAAATGCCTTTACATATATATATCTTCGTCTGAAAATTTTCATTGAAATTTGTCACAGCATCTGGTGAACATATAATTTAGAATTCTTCAATCCTTCAATGCAGACGAAGAAGAGAAAGCAAAATATATTTGCTACATGTATACCTGCTGTTTGGTCTTACGTACTTATATGCATACCATAAACCAATTTCATCCAATTGCATCATAAAGTGTAAGCTTGCAATCTATGCTTTAACAACGAAGGCTTTAATCAATCTTACGTATTATTCTAATTCATTACCAAAATGTGTGGTGTGTTTCGGCAAATTTACGCCTGTTCCCCCATGATTCTTGGCAGCGGCAATCGTGCAGATAATCGAACTGACTGACTGTCTTCAAAAGTTTCAAAATCACGTAAGAATAATATGAGCGTCCAACCAAAATGATTTTACCCTAATCTTAATCCTTACACTTATCGGTATAGCGACATTTCGAAATAAAGTTTTACATGGGAAGTTATACGAAAAAGTGGTCCGAGCCGAACTATTTTCAATTATAGGTCAGTGCAACAAATTTCATCGAAATATCTCAACATAATATGATATGATATGGACAGAAATTAGGAATCCAAACGAAGAGACAAGCAATCGGTAGAATAAAAAAAGGGCGGATTTACCTCAAATTCTCCTGGGCACGACATATGTCTGGACAAGCCTAATATAGTCTACACTACTTGTTATGCAATTAGCCTACGAAAAGGGCTTACAACATTTTTAGATGCTTTAAATCTATTACTGGAACTAGAGCTAACTTTCATTTAAATGCTAAATGCCATTTGTATCCCGAGACCTCAGTCTCTCAAGTTTTGAATAAATTTTGCATTCATAGTCGAAAGCAAAAAGCCTACAGATGTCTCTGAGGGTTTAACGTGGGTACACTAGCGTGAAGGTTTAACCCCGCGGTGCCCGATGGCACACGGAGTGTGAAGCACTCGAACACCCCGAGGCTAATAATCCTCGCAACATACGGTGCCGAAGTCGGCGCACACGCTGCCATGAGAAAGATCAGGTCCTCGAGTACCAGACGAGATACGTTATGGTCGCATCTCCCCTCTGGTGAGGGCGAGGCACTATCTAAAACCTCTGCCTTTCTGTGGGTAAGGCACCCGGTTGCAATGCAACTCCACACCGAGCAGAAGCTCTTCCCGCGATTTTTGGGCTAACCACAGCCACCACGTAACTCCCGCTATGGGCCGTTCCCTTTGTCAGGCCAAAGCTACATAGAAGAAATGCTTTGGGGGCTCCTGACACCCGTGGTACCAGAATTAAGAGAAAAGAATTATAGAAAAATTTAAAAAAGTCTCCGGTCGGACTTTCTAGGTCCCATAAGACCCGAACTCGGCATGAGATAGTCATTCGAAGTAGAAAAAACCAGTCTATACTATGCGCATGGGCATAGTATTCTCACTGGGCGGAGCGAGGCCTATCTCAACCTCCTAGAGCAAAAAGCCTACAATTAACCTTTCGCCAACAATACTTTTATTATTACGCAAACAGACACCATTTTCATGACGAGCTTTGCAAGTCAGTTTAACCATATGCCACATTGTACTACTGTACGTGTACCAGGTAAGAGAAGAATGCTGCATATTAGCCTAGTACCGTTTCAAGATATTAAATATGAATTAGGATTAAAATTGAAAGCCTGTGTAGTATGAGAAATGTATTATGACAAAGTGAAGGAAAAAGCAATAGAATGTAGTATTGTTCCGGTTGTTGTAGTCTTCAATAACGAAATTTAATGCCGGAAAATTTAGGCAGAATGAGTTAAGAAAACATTTTTATATATTAGGTGCGCAACTAATTTTTCCGACTATTTTGTTCAAAAGGCATCAAAATATTGTCCATCACTAACAACTACTGCTCCCATTTTTTAGTTGACTTCAGGCTGTGCACAAAAACACCAAACTTTTTATGGATCATCGTAAGAATGAAAGAAGAATGATGTCCAACAAACACCAAGTTACCAATTGCGGCTTGAGCGGTCATCATAAGAACGGAAGAATAATGATGCCCAACAGACACCGGGATATCAATTGCAAAGTAAGTTAATCAGCAGGAGTAATGCGGCTAATGTTTCCTCACCTGAGTCTTGCCTAATGAGGTCCGTATGTCGGTATGACAACTCAGGATTTTGTAGTTTTGCGGGAATAAAATTTATACAGTTGATCGGGTAATGGCAATGGCTTTACCGTCGACGTTACCCGTACCCCTAATCTGAGTCATGGCTAACTGAGCTTTTGATATGGCAAAGCATTCGTAGTTCTTGCAGCATAAAATTCGGCACATTTTTGCATTGCGACATGTCTTGTTAACACCTATTCAGGCGATAAAAGAGATAAGCTTATACACCTACGTTCACTACGCCTGCCATTAACATCTCCCACCGAACCTACTAAAATTTTGATTAAACAAATTCGAGAATAAACCGGCAATTTTTTCACGTTTATGTCTATAACTTTCGAACCAATTAACAAAATATTTTTGAAAAACTGTTACCCACATATTTTCAGGACAACGTCCATATGTCAGTCTGAAATTGGTCCCAATCTATTTAGCAATGCGTCTACAGTTAACGGCTAAGCAGTGAACTTTGCATGCATTTCACTTTACGTTCATAGAAATGTCTTTGATTTACTATTTGGTTTGTGGGGAACTTTCTAATGTCGTTTGCATGACTGAAAGAACACAATTTAGAAAATATGATGTTTTTATGTATTTTTTTATCATAACTAGAATTATGACGGACATGTCTTATACTTATAAATACCGGGGTTTTTATAGACAAACAGATATCGCAAACGCACTTATTTTTTGCGTTCGAAGGCATCCTTTTCAGCTTTTTGAAGTAGTGTGCTTACGAAGAAGTTTGATTTCTTCTCTTACTGTATTCATTGGTATCTTCTTCAACCAGTCGAAGATGAATTGGAAAAAGAAATTAAATTAAAAATCTTATAGTCTGTGAACACATTAGCAGAGCTATCGAGACTATTTATGGCCAAAACGGATGAGATATGAGATTATAAAAAAGTCAATTAATGCGAGCATGTTCGCATTTGTTAGTTCGATGATATTTATAAATTTATGATTCTGCTGCAAGTAGTTTAAAAGGAATCGACATTTTTTCTTAATTCATTATGTTTCTCATTAAAATTCATTTAAATCGAAATTTTTGCTGCGCAAACATCCCTAAATATACGCATACTATTCAGTAGTTGTGTACAGACCTTTCGTCATACCAAAGAAGATTTATTTATTTCGGTCACATGCTCCTACAGGTATGATATTTGCCGCACATGTAGTACAACATATATAATGCATTTAAAGCAAAAACATACAAAAGGAAATATTTAAAAAGGTATTTCTCACGTACATACATATGTAGACCAGTGTCCTGACATGACATGATACGAAACCTTCAATTGAAAATAAATGCACACAAGATGCGTATATAAGAACGTAAGTAGCTTATGTGCATACAAATATTTAAAATGAATTGATAGCACGAGATTGCTGATGAATACCTTTACACTTGGCACTTATAGTCATTAAATGAGTTCTACTCTCCTTCCACGCAGTAACGCTTGGACATACAAAGTATCTGCCATGCAATGACTTTAAGCACATGTGCATATATACGTGTAGTTCAAAAACAAACATAATTCTTTTAATCAAAAAAATTAATTGGATATGAGTAGCGTTCATTTGGAAATACTCTCTCAATAATATCACTCACAAGCACGAACAGTATAAGTACATATTAATGTATAGCTAAGCGAAATAGAAATATTTTGAAAAGAAACTTTGCAACTAAAACACCAAAGACACCCATTTATGACGATAGTGGTCCATATGTTCTCATTATTAAATCTTCGGAATTATTCTACATAAACAGAGAGCATACTCATCAAGCATTAAATCGATATTTCAAAAAACTTTCATATATCCAATCAAGGTAGACTTTTGCGTACACCTATAGATTCTTATCCTTCACATATTTCATATTATGTTCTCATAACTTTTCTTTACAATCCTTTTGACGCAAGTTTCAAATAAACAGCTTTCAAGAATAAAATGCGATTAATTCTAAGTTAAGTATAAGGGACGTCACGATATGGTGGATAAAATTTTGGTGCACAATCCAATTGATATTTTACTTTATGCCGATCATCATAAATAAGAAGAATTTCTCTCTCTCTCTCCCTCTCTCTCTCTCTTTCTCTCTCTCTCTCTCTCTCTCTATCTATCAATCTATCTATCAATCTATATATCTATCTATCAATCTATCTATCTATCTATCTATCTATCTATCTATCAATCTATCTATCTATCTATCTATCTATCTATCTATCTATCAATCTATCTATCTATCTATCTATCTGTCTATCTATCTATCAATCTATCAATCTATCTATCAATCTATCTATCTATCTATCTATCTATCTATCTATCTCTCTCTCTCTCTCTATCTATCTATCTTTCTATCTCTCTCTCTCTCTCTATCTCTCTCTCTCTCTCTCTCTCTCTCTCTCTCTCTCTCTCTCTCTC
>KK502410.1:219402-224402 GCA_000688735.1 Glossina austeni
ACTCCTTTGCTCTCTCTCTCTTTATCTATCTATCTCTCTCTCCCTCTCTCTCTCTCTCTCTCTCTCTCTCTCTCTGTCGAACGGCTCCGCTCATTCGCCTCAAATAAAATTAACTAAAGGTTTCGCATCAGTTACTGAACCCATTTGCAAGAAATTTAATACGGATCTCAAATAGAATGCGGCCAGTGTATCTTATTTTTTTTTTTTTATCACAGACCTTTGCATTTTTGATTTGATTTCTTACATCGGATATGATTTCAGTTCTTCGAAGCCACATCCAAATTGAACATAATTAAATGACATTTAACTCTCTAAAAAAATCTGCTTGACAACAATGCGAAATTTTATTTCAATTGCAGGATGTAGTACGAAATTCATATAGCATGCAGCACTTGCAGTATAGAGCGAAAACGTGCATGTGTATCAAGTTCGGTGCGAATTTTTCATGGAATTAATTAATGTGAACAACATGTACGGTGTTTCGCTATAGATAGCTTTACATTTCCTTCAAAGTTCAATGCAAAGCTAGATGGTCAGCTATTAAGCTGAAGCTAAATCGGTTAAGTAAATAAACTTATATTACATTGCAGATCTTCTTCTTTAGTTTGACTAAAATTCATTCTTATTAACTTGCAACACTACATTAAGTAGTTGTCTGTTATCGCAAATAATTTCAGGATAAATACACTTACATACGTGTAAAATATGTTGTGGTAAGTAAACACAGTTTTCTAACTTTGTGAATGAATTTGTTGTTTGTGCAAATATTTACGCTACTTAAGTTTGTGAGCGTAATGCAAACATGTGCTAGGTATTAAAATTTTATTAATTACATCATCGGTCAAATTAATAGGAGAGAGAGCACTTTATTCTATTAAAAATATTCAAATACGCCTTATCGCAAAATACAGCACAAGAGTAAAGTTACCACAATAACCTTTACCGATACCGCAACACCAACTTGTAAATATACAAAGTTTCGTTCTTAATAAAGCAAGACATTGAAATTAGTGGGGAGGAGAGTTAAATTAAAAGCCCATCATTCATTACATAAATAAATTTTCTTTTTTCTTTTCTCTTTTTTTTTATTAGTTAACTTACGTACTCTCATAAATAATATGACTACGTCCACAGACAAAGTTTCCCCAACGTTTGTTATCCGAAAGAAGTTTTTTAAACGGATTTATTCTTTAATTATTTGTCAGACATTCACTCAGCGGACTGCATTTAAGGATCGCAAATAGTATCAGCTAAAACTTAGTAGTAGTAAAGGAAATTTGCATGTAGTTAGGGTTGTTTTCTTCTTTGCATTAATGTAAAGCCGTTGATTGGATCTCATAAGAGAAAGAATGATAACTAACGGCAGAAATGCAGAATTGCAATAAAATATTAATACCGACTGTTAGAGAGACAAGAACATAAAAATTTACGAAAGTCTCTATGAGAGTATGAAATCGAATCGGTAGTAAATTCGAAGACAATAAGGAACATACGTGTTATTTTAAGAAGCTTCTCGATCTCTTTCCGATCCAATTATCCTCTCGGAAACAGTACACAAGAGAGTTGTTCAGATGAGCTGAGATTAATATAAGGCTTTCTAGTTTACATTTTTCCATTTTGTTCGAGGAGCTTTTGCCTACTTTCGACCACTTTTTGTCCCTTGACTCTTGTGGAATTACTAGCCCCTGCTAGCAAGCAACTGAATTTCGTCATCATTAGTCAAAATTGCCCTATGCACAAAACCTTTAGAAGCTTCAAAATGAACAATAACCAAATGATCGCATTATTTATTATATTTAAATTTTCTTTATAAGAGAAAATTTGATGAAATATGTGTGCGGTGTTCCCACCAAAAACACGAAAGGAGATTTTAATCTATATATCCGACAAGTTGATCACAACGTTCGATGAACTGATGAACTGATACGCGGACTAAGTTTTAACGGCAAAGAATGACATCCTCTGCGGCAGTTTTAGCAAATGCATTATCCGTATACTGGCTATTGTAGAAGACGATAAATATCAATTGAAGGCAAATGGAGAAGTGGAGGCTGGAAAAAGAAAACAATGATTTTGGAATGCGAAAAAGAATCGATTGCGAAGAGAAATGGGGAAAAGTCTCAATTATTGCACCGTGATTTGGGAAAAAATGTGCACAAATAATTTCACTATTATAATATATATATATATGATAATTATCCCTGAACTTACACGCATACATGTGCATAAATTAGTTTGCAATAAAAGTGAATTTATCGCGACGTGAACGCGCTTTGCTTAAAACGTAAAGTTTGCCCCTTCTATGTTTATTCGACATACATATATTACTACATACTTAAACACATAAGTTAAAGTATATGGATAAGGATATGTAAAATATGTAAAACTCATAGTTATTAACAAAAACGAAATCTTTCGACTGAAGCAAATATTGATATTGAACGGCGCTACTAAATGTAAAGCGTATTTGATTCAGCAAAATTTACGAAGGAAAAGAGAAAAGAAAGTCGACTAAGTGATGGGTGGCGTTAGCAAAACAAAATTTAACTTTATAATCTAAATTACTGAATGTTAGCACTTAAGGCAATAAATTTACATTTTTTTTTTTTTTTTTTTTTTCATTTTCCCCGTCTTTTTCCTTCTAACCTCGTAAACAAAGAAAAAAGATTACAATCTAAGGCATAAAAAAAAAAAAAACAAAATAAAATTAGAAAATTAAGAAAAATTTGCATAAATATATACACAAACGTATTAAAAAGGATACCGCGATTGTATACATAAATATATGAGAAAATCCATATAAATTAAATGTAAGTGTAAGCTGTTCTTGACTTCATTGTATACTGCGTTCCACTCCATTCGTTCGGTTGAATGATCTTAAATTTGTTGCGTTTACAAAGACGAAAGCAACACTTTTAAATTCAATCCATCAAAGTCTAGCCACTTATTGCACAGTCTTATGTAAATGAGAAAAAAACACATCGAATTAATAGCAAGTGTTCCGAGAGTTGATAATGGAATTGGATTGAAATCAATATATTATTCACGACAAGGACACTTAGTATGAAATGAGAAATTGAAAACGTGCGCGATGCCCTAATATACTTACTTAGCTTATGAATTGCATTTTGGTTAAACGCCTTCAAAAGAATTCATAAGTACTTCATGGCTGGATGTCAAATTCATTTTCTTTCGAAGCGACCAAAAACTGACAAATGGGAAAGAAATTTCTTATAGTGTGCATTACTAGTAAGTAAACAGTTTTACTCTGCGAAACTTCGTTACAATGAGATTGTAATTGCAGTGTGAAGTAAGTTATTTACGTTGTCATTTTCTAACAGTCAACTCCGCGATCGACTTGGGATTTCAAGTGAAAACTTTTAAATATTACATGATTCGACCTCTGGGTATTCCACGTTTTTAATATTAAAAACATCACTGACGCAGTCAGGTGTTCATTGGCCGAAATATAGAATTCGTACGCAAAACGTTGTCAAAACATATTCGCACATACCTTCAATGCATGTTTTCATTCCTTGTACACGTTTTCATTCCTTGTAACAAGTAAGAAAATTAAATTTGGTCTGGACCGAATCTATTCCTTCTATCTATAACTTTCACCGTTGACCCCAAAAAAAGACAAAAGAAGTAAAAGAACAAAATTTTCATGCTCTTTAATATGAAGCGGGCGCAATTGATTTCTTATTGCCAAAATAAAGGTTTTTGTCGTTGAGACATGTGGGCATTGTAGGCGTGTCCTTTGAAACGTTTAGGCCAATTCCAAAATCTTTTGCTAATTTGTAGGCGATATCTTCACTTTCGCTAACGGAAGAATGTTTACCACAAATACTAAATCTATTGCAAACAGACAGATGGACAGGCGGACATACTTAGGGGCATTCGAAGCTTGTGACTGGCCAAGAATTTGTATACTTTATGGGGTTTTTGAAGATTGTTTTTGCGTGTTATAAAGGTATTGAAAAAATAATTAAATTTTGATGCACTATAATATTGGGTACGCGTAGTCAATTTTTTCCATTTTTGTGCACAGATACTACAGCATCGCCCATAGAATATGCGTTGAAATTTTTGTACATTTATTTGCTATAGTTTACGAGTAGTGGGCAAAAACCAATTTTTCATTCCCTTTAAAAACAGAGGAGTCCTCAGTTTACGTGGTGCTGTGGGCTTGTCCTTCGACCGATTTGGGTCCTTTTCAATACCAACCTGCGTGCGAGAACTTCCACTGTTTTTGCCAAATTTGAAGTCGATAGCTTCATTTCTAAGGCCAGGAAAATGTTTACAACAGATATTTTACAGACGGACAGAGGGACATGCTTAGTCGAATTAGGATTGGATGCTGATCAAAGATATATATATTTTGTGGGGGTCTCTGATACTTTCTTCGTGGCGTTGCAAACGTTGTGACAAAATGAATATACCCCTCGTCGTTTGATGATGGGCATAAAAACATGAAGCAAACACATGTTTGCACTTCTGGCAACCCGATAGTAAGAACAGACAGCAGAGATGCATAAATAAAACCTCAATATAAAAATTCATTTGCATAAACTTGCCTGGAAAATTCGGTCAATAAAAATCAATGCATCTTCACTTTAAGCTACAACTACTATCATCAGAAACACACGCACCTATTTACATATATGAAATGCATATAAATGTATTGGCATATTTATATAGTGCAGGAAATGTACATAAATTCATAACTAACTAACTCTCTCTCTCTCTCTCTCTCTCTGTCCCTGCATAACGCAGTAAGTAGTTAGCTAGGTACTACATGCCGTAGCGAGGAAAATAAATCACAATAACTTATACATCTTTTTTTTTATTTATTTATTTTATTTCATAAAAGTTAAATATAAAAAATATGTACTCAACTTTCATAGCCACTGAACCTTAATTTTGTAACTCCTAAAAACACATTTAAAAGATTTTATAAAATAAAATAAGATTCTGAGTCGATATTCGCACGATGTATC
>KK502410.1:229402-273712 GCA_000688735.1 Glossina austeni
GTATATAATATTTTTAAAGCTACCAACACTTGCAAATATCCATTGTGAAGGCATAAAATACATCAATAATTATATTTTTACACGCACACACACCTAGGCCTACATATAGATGCCCATATGTTCTTTTAATATACGAATTTTGACAATCATTAATGTTTTTTTTGCGTTCACAGTTGTTACTATAGTGAGTAAGCGTTCCTTTACTTTCCTGTTCTTTTTTTTCTATTTTCTTCTCCTTCTTCTTCTTAAGATTTGAAACAATTACGAAAAAATGTAATACATGGGAAACGTTTTTTTTTTTTCTTTTTCATTTATTGATGCAGTTGTCGTACTCAATTTCATCGTCATCGTCATCGGCATCATAACTGTTATGATCATTGTCATGGCTTCGAACGTTATTAACGAGATAGTTTGCAAGAGAGAGTGGTTTTACATTATTCATATACGTTGAATACGTTTTCAGTTCAGTTACAGTTCCCTGTAAATTTAGTGTATGGGCTCATAAAAGTGTTATAAAAATATTATACCGTGGAAAAGCTAAAATTATAAAATAGCTTATGACGAGTCTTTCAATGCACGTTACCTGCATACATGAAATATGACGGTCGATGAAATTTTCCCTATAAGCATCTAATAACAATCCTTAACAAAACTTAAGGAACGATTACCTCTTCTTCCGGAATGTCAAATAGGAGGAGAAAAGCATGTTCTTAACTTAATGCTGTTCAAAAATTTCAATTATATTTGCATGCCGTAAGAAACTTCCCAAGTACATCTTTTACAAGTTACACAGATTATTCCAATGTTAATATAGCTTTAAACGCCGACTTTTAAAACTTAAAATTCTATATCTGAACGTATTAAAGTGTAAGCTAAGTAACAAACATAATGGAAAAAGCACGACCACGCAAACTTGTCAAATCAACAGAGAGTGAACCGAATGCTTTTCATAGATCTTACAAATACATATTTTGGGGATAGCGAAATGAGTAACAAGGACTCGAAGGTCTTATTTTGCAGGGTAAGAGAAAAACTTTAATTTGTTAAAGCCTAGCGACAACGTGTTGCCAACTAGTGACCCTACGACTTTCGCGCAGAACCATCCTGTAACGATGGACTCTCCTACTGACTTCACATTGATCCTGATTATACAGTATTATCCCCTCGTCCACAAATCAGATTACGGATTCGGTTATTTCTTATATTCTTCTTTTAGTTTTCCTTGTTCGGCATGCATAACTGCTGCTGCAGTCGCAGCTCGATAGGTGGAAGTAGGCTGGCTAAGACTGCTATAACGGACATGGAGACTGAAATGGTGTTAATAATTGCTATCATTCTCAGCAATGTGGGCGCCAGGCTGTCCAACGATTTATATGCATTATAAGGCGAGCACGGAGAGAAGCTCTCCATAATTTGAATATTTTCCTTTGACATTCCACCTGGCATCTGATGCCTTCCTTGGCATACTGTCTGAATTCCGAATTTATAAACGTGGCGAAACTTGGCGAAAGGACAACTAGACTAACGCTTAGACAACGCTTGATTGTTGCTGGTTGCTGGTACAAACAATTGCGTTGCAATTTTGAGCGCGGAAATCGCATTGATCTTATTCGCAATTCTTCTCTTGCCATCGTACACTGGCTTCACACTACATTAGATATAAGAAACATTTCCATTTAGATGATATATGAGTAAAGTACTCTAACGGCTACTGCGCCGTTGCATGCATCATTGATGCGATGAAAGCGATGGCGGTGATTTAACCAAAAACCCATTTCCAAAATGTCGTGCATGCTCGTCTACGGCATCCGCAAACACTTTGCACATTTACGTAATAATGAACTTGAAAACATTTTCAAATGTTTTTCATTGCGACTTACAAAAGCAAATCCTTTTAATTCAATTTAAGGCATTAACTCATTGATGAAAAACACATTCGAAAACCAGATCAATTTGAAATGCCTTCAATGTTTTAAATCAATTATTTTACATTGCAATAATGTATAGATAGATATAAGCACCTGCAACTGGACACTTTAATAATTTTAAATTTTCATTCAATGTTTTAAAAAGGGGGGAAAAATTGATTCAAACAGCATATGGCATACCCTACTACATACTATTGCGATAATCGCATCAGCAATGCATACAATATCAAGAAAAAAACATAATGCGTATAATTGACACATTTGAAAACGACTTTTCCCACTACTAAAAACAGGTAAAAACAAATTTTAAATAAAAAAACGACTGCAACGTAAATACAAGCCTGATGACGTTTATATTAATACGTTACGTTCAAAAAAACGCTATGCATATAAAAAACGTAATAATAATAAAAAAATAGTCAGATAATCAAAGACCGAGGACAAACAAAACGCCAGTAATTGGCTCATAGTGGGCTGGGCTAGGCTCACGTAAACCGTTTTGAATTAAATGCAAGGATCTTGACATTTAAAAAAAAAATGATATGAATATTGAAAAACGTCATAAAAAATGAACATCAGAGAAATGTTCGTAATCGGATATGAGTGTAACGTAAAACGTTTCAAAATCTAATGGCAATGTGTACAATTGCATATAATATGTGACAACTGCTCGATACGTTCTCAATGTTTTCGATATTAAGCTAAAAATCACGGCCTTCAAGCCTTCAAAAAAGAGCGTCCATCGATAGCCTTGCAATGTTCCCAGTACCAGGAATTGACAGGAATTCTTAATCTTGTGAGCATCCTCACAAAACGAACTGCGATCTTCTTCATAGACCTTGCTTCGGCTTCGGACGACAAATTAAGGCATTTTTTTTTTTCAAAAGCTATGCTTTATGCTTAAACCAAAAATCTTTCTGTCCACGCATTTCAGGCGTTTCAGGCGTTCTGTTAAACTTTGGTCTTGACTGGAGCCCAAAGTGGCATATATATCCTGAATTCGCTGATCGACTGAGTTGTAATGTAACCGAAACACGAGTAGAAATAGTTTTCCATGAAAAGAAACTTAATTTAAATTCAAAAAGCAGATTAAGAGCACTGTCCACAGTTTCAAATAATGGAAGTAAGCTGGCATAACCACACACGAATATAATATATGTATGTGTACACGCAATGATGGTGAAAAAATTGCCTCAATTTCCTCGTTTATTCGAACTTAGGTGTGAATTTAAATAAAATAATACGAAGATCAAATGAACAGTGAAACGTAAGCCCAGAACGACTTTCATTGCGAAAACTTTTTTGCCCCTACAAAAACCAAAAAAAAAAATCAGCTACGCCCACCCAATCTTTTTGAAGTACCGAAATTTCAGGTTTTTTTTTCTCTTTTTTTAGAAAGAGAAAGATGTAGTAATTTTGTGTCTTTTAGATGTGAACGCATAAATAAATATCTCACGGACCGAGCAAATATCCTGAACGCAAAAAGCTTCAACTTTGAAACTAAAAGAAATGCTGATCTAAAACTTGGTAGAAATGTTCGCTAGGGCATGCCGGATGACAAGGGCAAAAGTGTTGCCTATCAACCACAGGTTCTGACAAGTTCTTCACTGGATGAAGATGTTGACTTGACGAATAAGACTTTTTAGTTTCTTTAAAAAAAAAGGATTTAAACAATAGCTGTTAGCTGAGGAATAGATTGTAGTAGAATACTGCAATCATTGCAAAGGCAGATGTCCATTAAAGGGCAATGCTGTTCCCCTCACTGTATGCTAAACTAATTTTATAAATTTTTGCAGAGAATAAGTCTCGTACAACTCGTCTCTTTTCTCATCCATTCATAACTGCATGAAATGTAAATCCATGGTACTTGAAAGTAACACATAATGTTACAAACAGTAAACAAGCATCAAAACCCTTTTGTGCTGCACGCGTACATAAAAAAAAAGTGTAAATTTATATAATTTTGCAGTAAATCCAACAATAATCGATATATATAATAGTTTAAGGAAAAGGGTATGAGATTTTTTTGATCAAAAAGTCAAAAGCATTTTTTTTATATTTTAAATGAATTTTGTTACCCCCCTCTCTAGACGTGTTGGCTATTTTGATCGATGATCGTTTTACATTTTTCTAGTAAAAATATCAGACCATGAGTGTAAGATTTTGGTACTCAAATGATTTTCACAGAGATTTTTCTGTAGTAAGCTTAACACTATTAATAGAGCTCTGGAGAGAGCAAAACCGATAATATTCGGATGAGATCCAGGCTATATTATAGATGCCAAGACGCGAACAATGATTGGACGAAAGAATTTTGTCCCTATGCACTACTGATTCGAGTGTTAACCAAACATCGAACTTCAGTTTGCATGCAGTTTTAAGCAGACGATGCAATTACCGAGTCTTGTCCCATACTTGTTTTCATTATCAAAACGCGATTGCTTTGGACAGTAAGTGTCAGAATGTGTTTCTTTTTTTTTTTTTCTCTCTCTTATTTAAAAGACCGTCTCCCATCTCTTAAACGCACTATAGTATGGCTTCACTATACAGTTAGTGTCGCGATTCATTCCATCCATTAGCAAAAATGCCATAAACTTTTTCCTTAAACCAATATATTGCAGGGATTATATATAGAACAGAATAGACAAGCGCGCTATATTCAGTTAAATGCATGGATTATATATAATATAAGAGAATCGACAAGCGCGCTGTATTCAGTTACATATAAATACAATTACATATATTATAATAAAATTAAGCCACAACAGATGAACGAAAAGTGTTGTGAAATGTGTAACTAATCGTACAATGAACACATTGTACGTGCAATGAATATGTATAAGCATGAATGAAGTTATCCGCAGTATGTAGATAGATACATGTATATATATATATATATATATATATATATATATATAATTATAAACATATTTATTACGAAAAGATTATTAATACAGTAAGTCTATAATAAGAGGATATTCTATGGTCATCAACCGACCATAAAATCTAAGTTACATGCAATTTCCGCACGTTTGCTTGCATTCGCGTTCATCCGAATGTATGTGTAAAAAGTGTATGTCCAAATTCGTTACTAAAATTTATAAAAAAAGGAAAAAAAAAAAAACTATTCGTTTTGGGAGCACTGACAAATATGGAAATAATATGGAAACAATTTATGTTTATGCCTATATGAGTAAATGCAACACATCGAATTAAAGTATTAGGGTTCGATTTTATCACCTATATATCGAACACTTTTTTTAGATGCGGTAGATGCGTTCCTTAGAAATTCGTGTAAAAAAACGAGTAAAAAAATACATGCGACATGTGGTACATTTGGTGATATGTCCCACAGCTATTTAATGCTGTGTGATTGTTTAAAATCGTATAAGATGAAAAAAATCTATATATGTATTTTTCGAAAAAACCGTGCAAACAAGTAACAATGAAATCCATGTCACATATTTATGAAACAAAAACACTTCATTTTTATTACAAAAAAAACAAATTAAATAAAATTAATGTAGAGCGAAAATTTACTCCATAAGTACATAGAACGTTTAAAAATTGAAGTTGAAATTAAGCATAAATGTCAATTTCCTAACTACTCAACGCTACTTGACAACCAACATGCACGTTCATTAGAGACTGGGTCAAAAATACTATCATCAGTAAATATATCGAGTATGTCTAGCACAACTGTCGACTTTAATTCAGATGAACAAGTCACTAAAACATGTGTGGGCATAATCCGACTGTCTTCTGATCACACTATTCTCCCAATTCTATTTTATTGTTGTGTACATAAGTTTCTCTGCGGGACTGCTAAAATTAGAATTAAAAATTCGCCTGAGTGGCCGAGTCGGCAAAAGTCTCGATTAGCAATTCAATGGTCGTGCGTTCAAAGCTCAACTACGCGTAGAGTTTTTGATAATAAAACTAATAAAAATAAAAGCCGAAAGCCGAAAGCCGAAAGCCTTAGATACTAGCGTTTTAAGACTTTAGTCTTACAATTTATTCTCTGGCTAAATTTACATAATAATAATAATAATAATAATAATAGAATTAAAAAATAAATGCTTTGTTGTTTTACTCGTGCTAGGACAAGAAATTCGTGTAAAAAAGGTGTGTTTTTCTCATTGATAAACCGTGTTACTTCAAATTCGTGTAAAAAAGACCGTGTAAAAAGAGTTGAGTGTATTTCTATAAACGTAGAAACTCGTTGTCACTAATAGTCATGCTCAATACATATAAACACTTATAGGAATTGTGCCAATTGTGTCCCCTTTTTGATATATGTTTACTCGAAAGTTACCGATGTATTGGTATTTAATGCTATTTCGCAAATACTTTTTTAAACTTTTATATAATCTACATGGAAATGCATCATATTTATCTCCTTCCCCCGATAAGTAGGAGAGGCGACGCATTGAAAGTCTCTATTACTTTTTTGTCACTTTAACGCCCACCATTATAGGAATTGCATTTTTACCTTTGCAGCCAATCACGACTTTTATATAAGATTTTCAAAATTAATTTTAAATATCATCATAAACTAATCTAAAATCTAATCTTAGAAAATCTTATTTATTTCAACCCATACAATAAACTGAACTGAACTGAAAATAATCTATAATATAACGAACATAATGAATTGATTTATAAATGGGGATGTAATTGCGTTAGTTGAAATGTGCTTTCGATCAGGCCCTCGAATCAAAATTTCTCTTCTGAATATCTGTTATATGCGGTCGGTGTGCCTTCTAAGCAAAAGATTCCTTTTTTTTTCTCGCTAAAATACTCGATACTTTTATATAAGAATTCGTATCAAATATCAAATCACAAGATTTACTATAGATTATAAGCTAAAGATGTTCGCTTAAGACGAACCTGATCAGCTGAAAAATGCATTTTTCATATGTGAAATCCTGTTGTCATATAAAAATATATCTGTCGAGTATCAACTTTATATGCTTTCAACAAAATACGCATAATCCAGCAAAAAACAAATCGGAAGTATTTTTATACCCAAATAATCGAATGCAGTTGCAAATGTCATATATTTAGCTTAGTTCGTTTAACGTAAAAAGTCAGCTTAAATTGTCCAATAAGATGTACGATATAATTTGTTGATGATTGTTTTCACTTCAACCGGGCCGAATATGTTTCCTCTTTTGCTTTAATTCAATTCAATTCAATTCAAGCCCGGGAAAGTAACGAAATTACATTTTAACACGAAAAAGAGAAAAGAGCAAAGTTGCCCGGAATTTTATTGAAGCAAAATCCTATGATAAAAAAGTTGAAAACGAAATCGTATAATGATAAAATCATTACTGTTAAAAGTAAGGCTTTTTAATTCCAATAATATAAAATATAATTGACGCTCAAGTTTAATGTGAAGTGCATCGACAGCATCGTCCAACATCGACAGGCAAATAACCAGCGTACTCTAGGCATTGCAGTTGACGTTATTAACGGGATCGCGTCAAATTTTTTTTGTTTGCTTTCTTTATAATTTTTAATAGGTTTCGGTGGATATTTATATTCATGTTTGTATGCATTTGCTTGGGCTTGGGCGACCGCATTTAAAATGACGTTGTTACTCGTACCCGCGCATATAGTACATCTGTGTGTGCATTGACCAGATTCAGACTCGCATGTACACGCATATGGTTGCGTGAAAGCAAAATTAACCAAAAGGAAATTTCACTTAATTTCTGTGACTGGAAAAGGCTGGTTTATGTTCCGATGTAATTGTTATTTTTGCTATTGCTATTATTGTTGCTCTTACTGTTGCTCTTGCTGTTACATATGTGCTTAAATATGCATATGTAAAGGTATTGTGCCAGATATCAAAAAGGCCGTAGGATAAAATTATCAATTCGTTATTATTCAGCGCCGATATAAATGTTTGACTTTTTACAACACAATAACCGAGAGCACTTTCAACAATCAAATCAAAGAAAAATTTAACAAAACTATACACACACACACACACACACACACACACATACACACACACATTTTTATACCGAACACCGAAGTAATGGGAAATTCCTTTTCCACATGTTGCACCCAAAAATATTCATCGATGATTCCGGAGAACATATATGTATGTATTTATGACTATTAATGAAGATTTTTTTTAGTCGTTTAGTCGCCGTTTCGTCCGTCCCTTTTCCAATTCCTTATTGAAAGATTCACAGTCACAAGAATTGAGTTAGAAAATTGAATATTAAAATATTGATTAGTGACTTATTTTGATGGCCACATGTCAATTTAGATGAATAATGCGCATGATTCGACCCTAATTATTTTGAAAGAAATACATAAATTTCAGCCCACAACCTTCAGGTGGTCAGGAAGGTCATATGAAATTTAAGTGAAATATTTTAACAAAGACATGATCAACTCACAACTACGTTTCGCAATAAGCAAAACTTTCTTAGCTCTTCGTATATTAAGACTTGATCCACGAATTGATATAAGCATTTTCAAAGGATATTCAAAGGATCACTGGCCAAAGGGCGCACCTATTTTAATATATATTGATTGAAAATGATACTAAAATATTATAAAATATGAGTTACGAAATATGGGATTCCGGAGGATTCTGGAATTTGAAATCATGTGTAAATAAAGTAGAACGTCATCGTTACTTTGCTAAAATATTGCCGATGAGGGATAAATTGAATTCACCCAAGACTCTACAAAAACAAGAACAAGACAAAGTAAATAGAAGGTCTAAGGTGGATAAAATCTTTAAACAGATTTCGTCGCATCATTATATATAATACGAAAAATTGTGTTTATTCAAACGTGCCGGATACACCTTAAATAACGAAAAAAATGAACAGACATTAGAGTTATGTGAGTCAAAAATTCAGCGTTTGCAGTGAGCTTTATTACGAAAATTACGAGAAAACATAATAGGCGGTCAAGGCTGTCACTAAATACTCCACATCGCCTCGTCTCCAACATAATTCTTCATGTAGTGTTATGAAAAATTGTAAGTAAACGAGCTGAAAACGTGAATTTAAAGTCAAAGTTCTTCTCATTTATTTTTATCAGTCGGTGTCCTTCGGTACTAGTACTCCTTTCCTTGTATTGCATAAAAGTCACTTTTTGTGAAATGTTATTAAAATCAATAAATGACTAAATAAATATTTTTCATCTATTTTCGTGATAAAAAACTAAACATTAGTCTTCGTTGACCTATAAAGAATTCCCTTTTATTGGAACTCTTATACGGGATGGCGTCGAAAAACAATTCTACTATGACATAACTTCCATCATAAAATATTAAAAAAAGTAGACGCGTTTACTATAAAAAAGGTTTACTTGTCATAAGAACGATTGTACGAACGATTGCTCGAAAGCATTCGATCCAAATTTTTTAAAATATCTCAAAAAAATTTGCGCCCTTTAGATTGAATAGAAGACCACATGAACCGACCCTGCACGGGGAGACAGATAGACAAACTAGCTTAAATCGGTATATGGGAAGGTCTCAAATCTTGCCTTCTCTTGCAAATACATTCCGCCAAACTCAATATACTCTGCACCACAAGTGATTTTTGCCTGCAAAAAGAGGTGGCAGTGCGTTTGTTATAGATTTGCTACTGCACATCGACATGAATATCTAAGCACATCTAAGCCACAAAGAAAAGCAATTATGCACAATTTTTTAAATCTTCCAAGTACATGTATATATATATATATATATATATATATATAAGGGTACATTCATACATAGAATGGGTAAAATTGTGTGATGATCCGAAGTACTGCTTAGGACTTAGTTTTATTATCGGTCTTATCTATTGTCGGTCTGTAAAGAAAATAAGCAAATAAGGATTCGCATTAGGACAAATCTTGCATACTCATCATCTATAGCCACAAAGAGACGTGCAATAAACTTTGTAAAAGTAGTGACACATAAATACGCATCGGAGACCCAAAGTTCAAATATGGGTAACACGTTCACGCCCTCTAAAAGATTATACCGGGCTTAAAATGTTTCTCACCTCCCACTTCAGATTAAGTTCGATCCAACTCCCCCCCAACTCCCACTCAAATTATGAGCTGAAAATTCTATATCAAACATACTTTTATATATGTATTAGGGCGTATGGAATATAATTTTTAATTTGCATAATTACCTACAACAGGCTACCGCATGTCACAAAACTGCAATTTGAAATCTAGACGATACCTACGATAGGGTATATTGAAAGTATACGTCTTCTTCTCATCTTACCATCAAATATCGTACATACATATTCTTTCTTGCTATACCCATCACGGACGGATGAGGGGTATATTCATTTTGTCAAAACGTTTGCTACGCCCACAAGGAAGCGTTAGAGACTCCACACAATATATATATTCTTGATCAACATCAAATCGTGAATCGAATTAAGCATGTCCGTCTGTCCATATGTCCTTTCTGTCCGTCAGGGTAATTTCTGTTGTAAACATTCTCTGTGGCCGCGAAAATAAAGCTATTGACTTCAAATTGGGCAAAAACAGTGGAAATTCTTGGACAGGCAGGTTGGTATTCAAAATGGGCCAAAACGGTCGAAGGACACGCCCACAGCACCACGTAAACTGAGAACAATTCTGTTTTTGAAAGCGAATGAAAAATTGGTTTTTTGCTCATTACTCGTAAACCGTAGCAAATAAATGTACAAAAATTTGAACGCATATTCTATGGGCGATGGTATAGCATTTACGCTCAAAAATGGAAAAAAAATTGATCACGCCTACCCAATATTGTAGTGCATCAAAATTTAATATTTTTTCAATACCTTTACAACACGCACAAACAAGCTTCAAAAACGTCCATAAAGTATACAAATTCTTGGCCAGTTACAGCCCTTGAATGCACCTAAACATGTCCGCCTGTCCGCTTGTCCATTTATCTGTTTGCATAACTTTGTAGTATTTATGGTAAGCATTCTTCCGTTAGCGATAATGAAAAAAATTTGAATTGACCTAAACTTTTCACAGGACAGGCCTACAACGCCCATATACCTCTACGGCAAAAACTTTCATTTTGATAATCGAAGAAATCAGCGCCCGCTTCACATTATAGAGAATGAGAATTTTGTTTTTTTGCTTCTTTTGTCTTTTTTTGGAGTAAAAGGTCATGGGTATAAAAGATTCAGTCCCGACCGAATTTCATTTTCTTGCTTGTTTTTGTTCGTGTTGTTATAAAAACGTATTTTTATGCAAAACTTTTCCAAGAGTCAAGAGATTGGCAGTTAAATTGATGCCAGATTGATGCTAATTATTTACGCAAAACACGAAACTTTACGCCACATTAGTTTTTTTGAGAGCAGTTGCATTCAGTATTCATGGTCGTCTCTAAATATGTGCATGTTTACCTTAATTTCTTACTTTAATTTCTGTAGTGCGTATATGGAGCGATCCTTATGGCGGCTAAAATAAATTACCCAGCACTTAAGTGTCCCACCTAACATATCGTAGAATAATAGTTAAAGTTAATCTACCTTTATTCTATTAAACTAATGTTCACCTACACTTTAATAAATTTTTATAACCAGACCGCAACATTTGTTATTATGCTTTTAAAAAATTAAAAAAAGAAGAATAAAATAAAGTAAAGCATCCTTAGCACCTTTTGTTTCGCTAAAACTCAAACCTAAATGCTGCCGGTATTGTGAAATTCTTTCTTTACGTTCATATAAACTAAACAATGCGCCCCATTACTCTATAGAACCTAAAAATGAGGAGAAGTAAAAACCGCAAATACGAACCGACTTTACCTTAAAAAAAATTATAACAAATAAAAAACAAAAGCAAAAACAAAAATAATAAAAATAATATAAAAAAACAAAAACAAAAAAAAATAAAAAATGCAAAAATGGAAAAATGGAAAAAAGGTTTATCCGAGCTTATGTTTTTTTACGTAGGAAATTGTAACAGCGAAGGCAAAAAATAAATTTTAGGCAAATCTTCAATACTTGCATATAATTAGAGCGTAAGCTTAAAGCATATCAAATATTCTTTAGCGAAAATATAAGTAAAAAAAAAAATAGAGAGTAGAGAATAATCCGTAATCTAACCTTTAAGAAATTAAAACCATCAAGTCCTACTGCTGGCTCGTGCAACGACTATAATGTTTTCTTGCTTATCGCATGTGTTATAAAGTGTTTGCGCATTGAGATTTTTCATTGGTTTTCTCTCCCTCTCTCGTCTAGTCTCACCAAAAACATTCCGCAATTTTGCTGAGAACATAATCAATACTTTTAAGAGAATTTTAACGACATACTCAATGTTTTAATGTTGAATTTATAGAATTCAGCTGCATCCAGCGCTTGGGGATTTTTCATTCAAAAATTGTAAAAACCCGCCAAACTAACGCTTTTGGGGCCCCGAGTTAATAATAGAAATTTGAGTAGGAGGTCACATGATATGAACGCTTGCCAAGGTTATTAATTTTGTTAATTGTTCAGTTTCAAGTCAGCACAGCGCAGAAAGCCTGGGAATTCGATGATGAGCATATACCCAGATAATGATAATAATAATAATAATAATAACAACAACAACAAAAATAGCAGAAAACATAATTTTAGCGCAACGCAACAATAGCAACAAGTAGATATTGCAACTAATCAGTAATGGAAAACAACTTCAGGACATATATAAACAATGTCTTCACAATGCTACAGCGAACATTTAAAAATAAAAAGCAAGAAATGTACGCAACAACGCGCTATAAATCTATTATCTGAAAATGCTGTAAAAAACAAAAAAAAACTATTTTTGATTTTTCCTAAATTGCCTCTAATTCGTGTTAATATTAATGATCAGATTCAAAATTAGATATCGTTCAGCCACCGTTCGTGTACCCGTCAATTCGCCGGTTAATTTATTATTCGAGTTGGCAAACTCGCAGCTAGAATTGACCGGCATGACTGTAATCCGATTGTAGTAATAGATTATATACCGTTTGAATTTAAAATTTGTCGCAGATCTTCACTAAGTCAACACAATGTTTTTGTGTTCAGCTCGAGGTTTGCCTCTTGTTCCTGTTTATGAAAACACGTAAGAAAACAAATTAAAAATTAGCTGAGTGCATAAGTTGGGGGCTTATGTGCGCAAAAACTCGCACTTTCATTTTATTCCATCCAAAAGTGGACCATCATAATCTATAACAAATTACATTTTTCGCCATCGCTAACTGAAGGACTTGTGGAATTTCTAAAGCGGTGATCTTTACAGATATCTGTTCAAGACAGCTTTTCACTGGTAAAAGGGTTGTGGGTGGTAGAGGCAACAAAGTAATAGCTTTCGTCACGCAAAGGGTGCATCATTAAGTTCCCAATCGAACTCGCGTCATTTTTGACCTGTTGACCTCTAAATACATCTTCCGGCATTGTCGTGTTGGAAAATGACACCGTTTCAATTGATCAATTCTGGACTCTTTTGATCAATTTCACGGTTTAGTTTCATTGCTTGCTGATACTAAGGAATGAAATCGACTGAATCTACTGGTCAAGTTGAAGCAGCTTATGATGCTTGCTTCGCTTCCGATCCGCATCAAGTACAAAGCATTACCTTCCACTATGGTAATCCGGTATTTAGCATCATGTGGGCAGCTTTAACCATATTGAGCCACTACCACATTATTGTCGTTTATGATCCACTTCCCGCCGCCCGTTACAAATCTCTTCAATTATGGCTCGATTTTGTCTCCTTAGCAATAACTGGCAAACAGGAATTCGGTCCTTTAAATTGTTCAAGTGGTACCCATATAACGGAGCTTCTTTTTGCATCCGGCCTTATATTTTATTTTATTGAAAACTAGTTTTTGTTCATTGTTCAGTTTCGTAGTAATGTCGCGAATTGAACTCTACCCACGGCCCTTCCCCAATTTTCATAGAAATTCCTATAGCAGACAATTTGCATCCTCTTGCTTTTGATGAAATACTGCGAACATTTCGCAAGCCTTCGAAACATGGTCACGTTAATGCATTTGGATGTCTTCTCCAAACATTTCCTTATTTTAGAGGCTTTTATCTAATTTGCTTACCTGTGAGCACGTCGGCGCCCAATCGATATTTCGGGCAAACTTCCATGTATCCAATCACATGGAAATTTTGCACACACCTTTAGTTACGGTCACAATTCAATGCGATGCAGTCAAATTATGGGCATATTGAAAATGCCAGCCGCTACGAATCGGATCGCAGATAATCGTTTTCTTAGCAATCCTCTTAATATAGGCGTTAAATAGAGAATAGTATCAGCCATACAAAGCTAGCGGACAAGAAAGCTTTTAATAACGACTCGCAGAAATTACACAATGAGACTTTTAGAAAACATATAATTCGTGTTGTGAGAGAGAATTATATATAAATTTATATATATAGTTACGTAAAACTGGCAATGGCAGAATTTATTTTCTTCATTTTAGTTCACTTCACAAAACAGACTTATTTTCAAAACATTTTTTTTTCTTTACAATTTTTTACAAAAGTCAACTACTTTCGGCTTACTTAGGAATGGTTATCAAGTTGTTTTTTTTTTTTTTTTTTTTTTTGCGCAAGTCTGTGCGCTGTCACTTCCCGAACGCAGTATTCCATGGCTTTATAGGATTAGTATTGTCAAAGTTACGCGACGCAAAGGCTATCCATTAGGAGCAAATCCTCAAACCTGTGCCATTGTCTAATGTGTTCGCCTTAAGACCAAGTTTTGCAAGCTATCGCTATATCAATTAAAGATATAACAATTTGATACTTATGGGTATCAAAGGTCACATCAAACCAATATAGACGTTTCGATGCAAATCATTTCGACACTAGTCTTTCCAACGAACTCTCAAAATATTCTCAAAATATATATATATATTCTCAAAAAATATATATATATATATATATATATATATCAAGATATTATATCAAAATATGTCCTCTACACTGACCAAAAATATGACACATATAGCTCTCCTGCTTTTTTCTATTTTGGCTTTTTAGATCCTTGCAAGCGACCGCCGTTTGCAGAAAATATTAGATAAAGATTTTGTATTGAATTCGAAGAAAAGTGCTGTGATGAAAAAGTGCTCAAATAACTCAAATCATAAGAAATTTTGAGTAGAATTGGATCAACTTTTACTAGGCTGACGAAGCCAAATGTGTGGGGATTGCGGCTCACGCCCACTATTTAAAAGGGGGAAAGAATAGCGTAATATGTTACAAGCTTCTCTAACGCAACAATACCCTTGAGATGATGATTTAAAAAACCCGCCAAGAAAACTTTTGACGTGCATCCGTTGTGTTCATCATCTCATTTATTTCAATCATTGAATTATGAGGTATCCCTGCACAACTTTCACCTCCAGCAAACATCGTATGCTAAAACCAAGGACAAAATATTAACTACCGAAAGGCAGTACTTTAAATGGTCTTATGATCTAGTAAATCTATATTGTGACCGAAACATTCCTTGAAATTAGTCGGGAGTACTGTAAGGAACAGTTGAACTTGCCAGCAATTCGAAAAAACTAATTTCATCCTCATTAGACGGATGCAGGATTCTTGCACGTTAACTTACGTCTACCGTACGCTTAAAAACGCAAAAACAATTGAAATTGTGGCATAGCAAAATCTCCATATCAATAAGACGCCCAAAAACGTTATCTATTAAAATTTGATTTACGTCGACCACATTAGATTAGGTGTTAACAAAGAGGTATTCAAATTTATTATGAGCGAACTAAGTGCACTTTTAAAGTTAGTTTCTAAAATTTCAATAGCAAATGGCAGACAATTGCTATGAGTTGGTTCACAACTGGCCAAAACCAGCGAAAAAAGAAAATAGCAAAACAAAATTTTCCATACTTAACCCTTAACTTCAAAATATTGTCAAGTTAGATTTATTGCGCTTGTACACAAGTAGTAATAAATAAATTTGAAATTCTTGAATTCTTCCCATTCTTTGTTTATTCCTGGTGTTCGAACAAGATTTTCCTTAATGACCTGAAACGATGTGTTCTAAAATTTTAAACATACATCACTGCAGCGACATTTTTCATATAACGTAGCTCTTATCACTATTGATTCAATAGCAATGACATGACAACGTATTTGAAATGCTACATAGTCGAATAACAAGATAGATATGAAGACCGCAGCGTACACATCATTCAAATAAAGTGCAACAAAAATCCACATTCATTTAGTTAAAAGAATGTTTCCTCATTTAATATAAAGGAATAACGAGACAAAAGGAATAAATAAAACTACTTTAACACATTTCTGTGCTCGTAGCATCAATGTGTTCCCTCTTTTCACTTCAACTTTAATTTTTACTTTTTACTACACCGAATACATTTCCTTTTGAAATAAAATTACGTATACGACGTGTAAATTGTATTATTGTGTGACTTTTGCTTCTCTTATTTCCTTTTTTGCTTACTTCTTATCACTGATTTTTATTCCACTCTATCCCCCTGCAGCAAACTGGAAAGGCTTAGTATGTCTTTTAAACAATAGATCGAAAACTTATTAATTAATATATGTATAGGTATCGTCAGTTAAAAGCAAATTTTTTTAGTTTTTTTCATCTCTCTGTATACACAAAGTGAAGAACTGCGAAATTTGTTTTCAGTCATTTAAACGGCTAAAGTAACTGAATCATTGCTTTTAAGAAGGACGAAGAAATAAAAAAATACAAAATATTTTTTCGTTTCTTTTCAAAAACTTTCCTAACAAGCGTACATACATGCATTGAGGGTGAGTGTGAAAATTTATATACACATGTACATTTATATGTATATATAAATGTAAATGTGTTTTGCGGGTAAGTGGAAGTGGAAGTGGAAGTGTGTGTGTGTGTGTGTGTGTGTGTGTGTGTGTGTGTGTGTGTGTGTGTGTGTGTGTGTGTGTGTATGTTGATATACATGTTTATACTTGCATGTGCATACGTATCGTATCGTGTATATCAACTTGTTATTGCTCCTCTTGTTATTTGTAATGTTATTGTTGCTCTTCCCTAAAATGCTCATTACTGAAGATGAACAGTTATGAATACTATTTACGCGCTGGTTGTTACGAACATATGATATGTGCTGTGTGAATGTAATTTAGTAATGGGTTTGCTCAAATATTTGCGAGTGTAACTACATGTTGATAGAATTTATCTTACTGCGCTTTTGCAAATGCTGTTATTTACTTAGAGCCATGTATATCAGATAAAGAGTTGAATGGATAAACAAATCTCCACTTCAATCTTACACCATTATGTGTGGCGATAGAAGCAATACCACAAATGTCAGTAGAAGACGTTCGATGGAAATCTTAAATCGAAACATATTACGTTAAATTTATACATTTGAAATTTATTACAGATCAAGGAAAAAAATTCATAATTTATTTTATTCAAAAATTCAACTCACTTTTCCTATGCATTAAAAAATGCTTTCTTAAATGATTTATTAAATCAAATATATGCGCATGCATTGTATAATATTTGTTGCAATTGCAACTCTGTGGGGAGCCTAAAACATTTCTGCGCCTGGAAAAACAAATGGGCAGTCCTGACGGACGGAGGTTCTTTTTTTATAAAGTAAAGATAAGACTAAAAATGTGGGTTTTGAAGTGCTCGGGATCTCCCATATAAAACCATTCGCCGATGAAAACTATAAATACGGCAGGATACAGAGTGGTCTAGCACATAAGATCAGCCCGTTCCTCCCGAGCCCGTTCGTAAGCTTCGTCTGTCCGAATTCGTCTGTCGAGTGCCTGTGGAATAAAGATAAAAAGCCACCACTTACTCCTTACTTAACTTTACAATAACACGTGCATTTATCCGTTCGCAGCTCCCGATCTTTTGACCTTTTTGAACAAATGCGGTTAGATGCGGGCAGCGACATCTACGTTGCACTTGATTGATAACTTTTTACAATAGTTCCATGTACAAGAGTGACGATGCCTTTCTTGATCAGTGGGCATCGACTGTAACTGCTTTTGGTAAAGCTTTTCAAACGCGACGGCTGCACTGTAATTGCGTAACGGCATTTCTCCCTACTTTTCTTTCCACCTTTTTTTTTGCGCTTTTTATTATTTTTTAAATATTAAAAGAAAAAAATTATTTTTCCTTAACTCACTGTATTTAGTGTAAAATAAAATAGATTTTTTCAGACCCATCTTTGACCCATTTTTAAAACGCTATTACTTTCGAATGATTTTATACTTTATTTAATATATGGACTGTTGGACTCTTTACTTTAATCCACGCCCATAGTATGACTTGATAGAAAAGTTAGAAAAGTTACCACAATTTGGCGACTATGAAGCCGCATAATTAGGAGAACATAGCGAGGTCTTTGCTTAATCGGGAACTAACTCGTTTGAACCGAAATGTAAAAGGAATGAAAAGTTTGTCAATGAGAACTGACTGATACTAATGCAAAAAAAGGATATAAGTAAAAAGTAATTTTTTTATCCTCTTTACCTTTGCTACCAATTTTCAAATCAGATAAACATAATAATAATAAAAGAAGAGATTGTTTGTTACCTTTGGAGTCAAATTTATAGACTTGTTCTTCTCATACGCATCATCGAGGGACAAGGATTATATTCATTATTCAGTTTGTCAAAACGTTTGCAACATTCGGAAGGAGGCTCCAGAGACACCGTACAGTGTCTATATTCGTAATCTGCATCACACTCGAAACCGGTTTAAGACGATTTAAGATTTTGTCTACCTGATGGTAAGCAATCCGTTGGTCGTATAAACGAAACTGTCGACTTCAAAATCATATCGACCGGTATCGAAAATGGGAGAAATTGGTTAAAGCACACGCTTGCAGTAAATCGAACACACTATGGACACTTGTCTGTTTCTCTCTCTGTGAGATTTTCTATATTTACTTTAGGGAAAACTCCACTATCGACCACGCCCGCCACGATTTCTAAAGGATCAAATTTTTCATTTCTTCACTTTTTTATGTTTTCTGCTTACTTACTACTCATGGGCTAAAGAACACGAAAATGGGGAAAATTATTCTGTAAATTCCCGACACGAAGATGTCTGTAGAAAATAAATATGGTGGACGCCCGAAGGTAGATAGAGGTTTTAAATAAAAAAATTTGGTGAGTGGAATGCGAGACGCTAAGTGCGTTAATTCAAAATTAAATATTGCGAATGTGACGAGATGGTGGATTAATTTTTTCCCTACAATCTCGTCGACGTGGGCATCAAATAAAAGGGCTTGAAGGGTGGATAGATGGATAGGATGACAATGATGGGTGTAAAAAATTCGATCGCAGGGGAACATCATTTTCTTACTTGTTTCCTTTTACAGAAACTATTAAAACTTAAAACGAGAAGTGAATGGAGAAGACAAGAATATAGAAATTCCGTTATTCCCTTTGTAACGCTCGGAAATGACTAAACTTTACTTACTGGTATAAATTTTGTATCGTTTTACTTAAATCTTGCTCTTCTGCTATCAGAATTGTAAACGCGAATATTTCTTCTTTATTATGCTTTATTTAGTTATTTATAGTTTACTTCATTACACTTTTCATGATAGCATCACTAGAAGTAAAGCTAAAAGCTACGACTTAAAAACTTCTAATTGCTATTACGCTTAAGGAAAAGATTATCTATCATATTTTTACTTCCTACTTGTTAAATTAAACAATAGCCTTCAATAGGTTTAAGTAAACATTTCGACAATGGAAAAAAGTTAAAATGCATATTCAAACAAACTTATTATAGTTCAAATTGTTTTGACTCTACAATACCTTTATGTTTATGTTTTTGCTTTATATTAGAACTGTGTACAGTATATAAGGCTTATGTATATAATGTGTATTGTGCCTTATGTATATGTATATGTATACTATACTATACACAAAATTTTACTTCCTCCTAATGTCTAACAAAGTTATAGCATTTTATGTATCCATCTCCGTTCTCTTTGCAGTCTCTTTATACAAATTTTTTCTTTTATTTTTCCTTTTTTATTAATTAATTTTTTGTTTATAGTTAAGCATATTCCTATTTTTACTCGCAATATCCAAGCAAACGATTCGTAAGTTTCTCTCAACGAAAGCTGTCGTTAGAGAACTCGATAACTCTGTACATTGTTTCTTTAATACTTAAAGTTTTACATTCAGTCGATAATAATAATCGAAACTTTTTCCGGCTTAATATGGAGTGCAAGCGTTCGATGCTGTTCGATTTTGCTAAAATTTAATGCAAAATCAATTTCTTCATGGCGCAAATAGTTGTTCATGTTCACACTTCGAAATTCGTTAAAATGTCCTCGTTGCGCTTTGTACTCTCGATTGTTGCGGTCCCCTAAATAAACTACTTTTACGAATTTGGAAGAAAAAAAATTAGTTTCACTACATGTACTGCAATTAATTGTTCATGTATTCATATATTAAAGTCTTCAAATTTGGAAAATATATGAGGCGGTCATAATAGTTTTGCATTATTCCTCGTATGTTGCATTTCATTTTTCTTTTTTTTTCTTTTGATAGCTTTTAAGCTTCATCTTCGGATTCCATAACTTTCGTATGATTCGCATGAACATGTCGCTTACTACCGCCAAGAAGGTCCCTAATTCATCCCTTTTCCATGTATTGTCCTCATTTGCTTTCTAAATTACTTTCTAAATCTAATGAGTTTATGTTTACTTTTGTATTGTTATGTCCCTCTCCCAAATCCATTGTTTATTGTCTGTCAGAATTGTTTGCACTTGAACTCTATTCACAACTGTGTCCAATGTGCTTTAATGCATATTGCATATCTTCTTCTTAAGAGTTTGCTATTCAATTGTATAGATTATTATGTAAGTATCGTTTATCTGCATTTGTAATCGTAAACATATGAATTTCTCCTGTATCGCTATTAATTCTATTGAGGAAGTCTGCTACTTGACTTTCATTTCCCTTAAAGCAATTCATTGTTATATTAAACTCACTCAATTTTATTAGCCATCTGTGCAGACTAGGGTTTAAGATTTTGTGCTTTGCGATTACACGCGACAAACACGCACTTAAATAGTTGATGATCAGGCAATAATTCAAATTTATTGCCTTGTAAGAAAGGCCTAAAATAATTCGCTGCCCATGCGATAGGTAAGAGTTCTAGTTCTGTAGCAGAATAATTTTTCTCATGGTCTCATGGTTAAGCGTTCAGCTCGCGTAACATATTGTTGCAGTTGTTTATCTTGTTACAAAACAGCTCCAATCGCGTGGCCATTAGCATCTGTAAGCAGTTGAAAAGGCCCACTAAAGTTAGGTTAGTTATCCATACTGATAACTCCATTCACTCACTTTCTTTAATTTTTCGAAGCGGTTTATAAAATAGGGATGGTCACCATTTAACGCGACGCCTTTTTTCAAATAGAATATTTTATCGTCGAATAAGCTGCTTTAGGATAAGCTTTCGAACAGCTTCCTCTAGCATCCTGTTACATTTAAAAGCGATTTAATATCTTTAAGTGTTTTTGGCAATTGGAACTTTAAAATAGTATCTACTGTACGCCATCGGATGTTAACATGGGCCCTAAGTACAAAATTTCCTTTGAAAAGTATTTGCATTACGCCAACCGCGCTTTAGAAAATCACATCGTTTAAGTATACAATGTACGTGTTGTTTGTCAACTTGTCACTGTGCTTAGCACTGTGTTTACACCAACCTTTGGAATGTTGCAGCAACACTTTTTAGCCCAAAACGCATCTTTGCAATCTGTCCAGGATACTTCTCGGTATTAGGAAATGCAAAATTTATCATCTATTGTTACTTTATGTAGACTACGGTAATCAATTACTATTCTGTACATCTGTACTTCCGGGTTATCAATTTTTTTAACAACTATCCGTAAGGGACTGTTATAGGGAGGATTGTTTTCACCCACTATTCCGTCTTCTATCATTTCATTTACATGCCTACACATTTCTTGCTCATTTATTTGCAGATAACGAATAAATTTCGTGTATATGGGCTTTTCTGTAATAGATTTAATTTTGTCTTCTATTACATTATTATTAGTAAATTTCTCTTTCTCGGAGAGTATCTAAGACTTATCAAGTGCGAGGTTTTTATTCTCTATTCAAATCTTTACTTTACTGAACTTCCTTACTTCATACTGCTTGCTTCTAATATATTTTTATATTTTGTCTATGAATACAAAATAATTGATTACTTATGGGTCCCCCTAATATATATTTCGTTATAAACATGTGGACAAGAGCAAAGAAACTTTCTATTATTATTATTTATTGTAAGCGTGTCGCTGTGCATGCTATGCTGTTGATGACACCCTTTTAGGGATTTTCAAATATTTTTTCCGAAAATAGAGTCAAATTGTTTCTCTCAGAATTCGATTGTCTTGCAGGTGTGGCATAGTGGCATTTCCTTGAATTCAAGAGGTAAGTCCGTTACAGCTTCCTTTGTTAATCGTCAAGGCTTTTTTGATTATATAAAAATTTATCTCTCGCCATAACCGTCATTACCATTATGTCGATTATTTTCATTTTGAACCCGAAAATTATTGCCTTCAATGTGATCCATTTCCGTTGATTGGCTATAATCACTATTGAAATGTCCCGAGGAGTCGTTAATATTTCTGTTTACCTTATGCCTACAATTATTGACCACAACGGAATTAAAATTGACTTCTATGTCATTTAAACAAGTTTTGAAAATTATTTTTTCTGCAAGTGCAGAACTAAATTCCGTATGTCTTTCATCGGCGAACTCATGCTTTTCATCCATTTTGCACAGAATCGTATGTCAGCTTTTTATAGTAACGGACAATATCAGTATTTATGCAAGAAAACGTATCTTGATAAGGTTGGCGGTAATCCCGCTTTACTCCACAGTTTGAAGTTAAAATTCTTCTATCGTCTTCCCACTTAAGATGTAACACCAACGCTCTTATCACATGTGACGCTTCATCGTGTATTTTTACTTAAAACGATCCTTTGACATATGTCCCCTAATGCCATTTCTTTATTATTATTTATTCATATTCACATATTCCGCTTCCCGGATGAATGAGCTTTAAGCATATGTGTCATCACCACCTTTAATAATGTTTATCCGATGAGCGTTCTTGATTATTTCATTCAAAGGAAGTGTAGAATATCGTTTTTTATACCCACCACCGTAGGCTGGGGCGTATACTAATTTCCTTTCTTTCCATAATGTATGTATGTAACACCCAAACGAAGACTCCAGAGACCCTACAAAGTGTATATAATGTGTATATGTGATCAGCGTGAAATTCTGAATTGATTAAGCCATGTCTGTCCATCTATGTGTCTTTGTAGTGTGTGTTGCTGGCACCCTCCTTGTCGCCGAAAATGAAGTTATCGACTTCAGACACATTGACAGAAACATTGGAAGTTCTTGTGCGCAGTTTGGTTTTGAAAATGGGCCAAAGTGGTCTCAACAGAAGCGCGTAATAGAACGTAAACTGAACGCAACTCAGTTTTTTTTGCTAAAAAATTTTTGGATTTTTGCTCGTTACTCGGACATGATTAACGTTAGAAGGCTGAAATTTTCCAAATTTATGTTGCGAAACACTCTACTTTCTAAGTACTAAAATTGAAATAATCGACCATGCCCACAAAAAGTTACATGTAATTAAATTTTATTTCCTTCACTTTTTTGAGATTTCTACTCTTATTTATCAGAAGGCAAACAAGACAGAATGTTGAAAACTATTTTGTACACTCCTCAAATGAAGATACATTGTCGGTCTAAAAATGGGTTACCTTTAAAATGACCGCAGACAGATACCGCGGTTAATTTTTTCTTAATAATACCGGCGATATGGGTATCAAATAAAAGAACTTGGAGAGTAGAATGCGAAAAACATAGTGGTGGGTGTGGTGCGAGGTTCAGCCCCCTCCGTATATAACATTCTCACTTGTTCTTTCTGTGATTTCAGTATATGATTATGTATTACGTATAATCTTTTTTTTTTTTTTTTTTTTTTCATTAATATTTTTAATCCCCCTTTAATTAAAGTTAAATTTTGTAATTCGGTTCATAAAAACGACTGCACCAGTTATACTCTTTGTCTGCTCTTTTTAAATTATTTATATTTCACTTCATTACGCCGTTAAACGATAGTAACGCAAAACCTAAAACTACGACATAACAGCTCCTAAAAGCTTATATGCTTAAGGAAAAGTTTACTAAATTGTAACTCGCGTCATGCTAAGTGTGAGCTGAGTGGAAATGCGCGTACAGTAGATAAAACAAAACGTTACTGTACATGCTGTGACTGATATGAGATTCCTTACTGAGGTTGCGACTATCTGCTGCAAGAAAAGACGACTTAAAGTCGCCCAATCGTCGTGGTATTTGTGTTGTACCATCATGTTGTAGCATCTAACAACTAGCGTTGTATACATTCATACTTAAAAATTTATGGTTTATTATGATGTGCACTTACAACCTTTATTAAATATTTAAGGCCATATGAAGAGGAGTAATTTTAGATTTTCATTAATCACATAATTAATTACAGGCTTGATGTTTTTAATTACTATAGTCTTTCAAATTTATGTTTATCTTGTTGCTGATTGCTTCAAATTTTTCATGTTCAGCGTCAAGGAGCTTTAGAAATACGGTAACGTTATCATTTCATCCGCAACAGCTAGCAATAGACACCAAGGTCTCAATGGAATAAACAAGTTTTCGAATCACATAAGAGTTTTAATCCCCCACCTGTAATTTTCAGGATATTAAATCCTACGATAATCCTACGATTATATTATTAAGGTTTCAAGTCCACGGATATTAGCCATACTGGCTTTAAAGAAGAGACTAGTCTCCTAGCAAGCGGACGATAAGAAGTGACATTTCCGATTTTCTTTCTCAGCTCAACGTTACAAGAAGTCATCATAGAAAACGGAACGATGTTAATGCTTACTGATAGACTAAGTGATTAAGCGACAAGGAGATTGCATACCCAAATATAAAGTTGGTATCTATCAAGTCTATCTATCTATGACAAAACAAATCTGTCTTTCCTTTTCTTTCGTATTTATCGATCTACTATAAGCGATGAGTATCTACGATTCGTTCTATAATGAAAACAGTTCTTGTACTTGATTTTATATATGCGAATTTTGATTTCATTAATTATTTACATTCTCCCACTGAATTATACTAACAATATACCGAATATGTAGCTTATGTGTGTGCGGATAGCTGGGTATTTAACACTTAATTATTTAAATCACTCATACGACAGACGTACATTGTATATAATTTATAACAAAATAAATATAAACTACAAAATAATATATGTACACATAAATATTTACGTTTCGATGAACATGTAAAAAACGGTCATAAATCGTTCAAAATAGAAATGAATTCTCCACCAACAACAATACATACAACGTGCATGCAATATTTGTGCGTATGGACATACAAGGATGCCAGCATACACTATACATGTGTGCTTTATGCATATGTAATTGTGTTTATAATAATTTTTATTATATCATAAATTTCAATAACAACGTGTGTGAGTGTGTGGAGGTAAATTAAAATTCATTAAAATATACAACACATAGTACATAGTACAGTTATTGCGCAAAAATTGCAGCAAAAAAAACAAAAAAAAAAAAAAAAGAAAAACGAAAACAAAACACGATATGAGAACATTCGTGGAACTATATGAAAAGTGGTTAATGTGGCCGTAATTAAATATATGAAGAATGATCGTCATACAGCGACAGTTTAATTGATTTCACTCAGTCTCGTATCGTTATGCAAATCTTTTTCCAATTTACGATTCACGTTACTTGCACAAAGCACATGCAGCTTGAAAAATGAAATGAAATAAAAAAAATTGCCGGAAAAAATCCATATAAACAAACAGATGTAAATTCGTGATGAAGATGAACATCACTTAAAAAGCCGATAAAATTGACGAAATGTTTGTCGATTGATTCAGTAAAATTACAAATTCCGGTTGCGCTGTTAATGGATTAAAACAAATTTTCATTTTCTCTCTCGCTCTTCTCTCAAATTCATTATCCCATAAAATGAATACTTACACGGACTCTTGAACTTAAAAGAATGAACAGATTTTTGCAATAAAGATTTCAATTAAATAAAAATCGATCGCAGAACAGATTTTTTGTATCATTTATTTATTTATTTATTCTACTTATACAGGAACTCGAAAAAAAAAGAAAAAAGAAAAAAGAAAAAAAGCATGTACACAATTAGCACAGAGCCACACCCACAACCGGTACATGACCAAATTGCAAATGAACCCCTAAGCCATCGCAAACATGCGTAAGCTTGGCAACCGATAATAGTTAACAACAATTCATTTTAGGCAATATCGCGTGTTTGGGCAGATCACGTGTATTAAGCACGCAATGTGGCTTTAATGGACTTTAGAGAGTCCGATAATGAGAATAAATGATAGAGACGTCATTTAGGTTCTTGCAAACAACTCTGAGCGGGTTAAACAGCTCATAATTATATTTACATTGGCTAAGCCTAACCCAAGGTAAAGTGCCTAGAGGAGCGGTTAGGAACATTGAAACTCCGTTAGGAACATGATAGCACCGTTTAGTACTTTGATAACGAAGGAGACTCCAAGAACAAATATACGTTTCTCAAGAGACGGTAAGGACAGCAGAAGCAACCTATTTTCATAGGAGGGAAGAGAGGTAATCGGATCCCAACCCAAATTCCTCAGGGGATTTGATGGTAAAAAACAAAACGGATTAAAGAGAAATATGCTCGCTTTTGAACCCCAGCCGGGGCCGATATGTAACGCCATAGGCGTTAACAAAACTCGCTTCTAGCAGGAAGCCACTGTCGCATGCTTTCGCTTTCAAGATGTCCAGTTTGTAGTTTGACGTATCAGTTTGTCAATAACGTAGAGCGATAAACGTCTCAGATAGTTCTGTAAACTATTCAAATTTTTGATCGAAATTCACGGCCGGACCCCACACTTGATTGAAGCGATGAAAGAAATGCAACAACAATTTTCCGTATGTGATTTAAAATATTTTCGGATCAACAAAACGCCTAAATGAAAAGAGCGAAGAGAATAAATAATACGATTGCGGCCGCTGGCCCATTTATGTTATTCTCCTATTTTTTATTTATTCATTGTTACATAATATATCTGAACGTGACAAAACTATACAAAGATTCTGTAAAGAGGTAATGAAACGGAAAAAACTTAAATATGCAAAAATTTCGATTTCCTCAACATTTATCCGTCTGTTCATCTGATTCTTGTGTTCAATCTAGAGATTACAATATTACAGATATTTTTATGAGATTTGATCCAGCGATATAATCTTTTTTAAAAGGGCGCAATATCGATACCTCGATAAAGCGAAATGCCATAGGGTATTCAATGGGGGACCGTAGCCCACCATCGTTGTTCTACTTAAATGACAATAAACTAAAAAAAATGACTATATTTTTACCTTCCAAAAAAACCAGTAGCATCAGCCTGTCAAAGTCATTCATTTAAATCAAGGACAAGGAGCATTTAGAGAATGTAATGATGTCGACTTTCTTTATACTTTTTTTTATTTTACTATTTTATGGGTGAAGCACTTTCTAAAGTGAAGGCAACTTGCCCGAAATAGCTGTTAGACGTGAATCTAACCGCGGAAACTTAATAAAGCACGCATTGTTAGAAGCATTCGAAATACTCTACCATTGCATGGAAAAATATGATAGAAGAAGAAAAACTGGAAATGTTATCATTGACCGGCTGATATCTACATAAGAATAGGGTTGTTGGTGGACGATGAAATTAGGGGTTGCCACAGAGAGTTTGGAAAAGTCCGACTTACCTTGTGTCACAAGGTTGCCGGGGAGCGGAACTATGGGGTCCCCTGGTTTACCCATAGAAGTGCCGAAACCTTCACCTCTTCGTGGTGCTCCCTATAAACATTTTCTGCTGCATTATGGCTCTAATTGGCTTTTCCTTAACGAGTCGCATAGTCAATGGTAAAGAAAGGTTTAAGGCTTTCTATCTATAACCTAGCAATAGGTTTTTCTCATTGGAAGCGGAAGGGGTCTAGTCGGAAGGGGCTTCTTTTCTATTTTGAAATGAAGCATTTCTTTCCCTATTTGGTTCTCTTGGTGGAGGTCATCTAATGATGATGACCAGCGATACCAAGTGGGCTGGGGCACAGCTAGGTGTGTGCAGGCTGTGCGACGACAACCTTGGAAGCATTTTTTCCCTTGAGAAAGGATAGTTTGGACTGGTCGTCCGGGACGTGTGGATAGTCCAAAGGCAAGTGTGGCTCCGGCTGCGTACAGTATGAGATCACCCAAAGCTGTATAGCTTGGTGTAAGTTCTGGTTTGAACGAGAAGCCAAGAAGTAAAAGGGTGTCCACGGGGGTCAGGTTGCCCAAAAGTTGGATTGCTCCGGCAGGAAGATGCACACTACCCATCGGAATGCCAGAGAATGCCTTCTTGCCTGACTGCTGGGTACGGCCCTTCGGGGAGTATTCGTGGTGGCTGTGGTTACCCCAAAGTTTCGCGGGGAGCTTTTGAAGAGGTGCTTAGGTAGGCCTCGACGCAGACCACTAAGCGAGAATTTGGCCCACACCCATTTTCTATTGCGGTACTTCAGGGTAGCGAGGCCCCCTTCAATGGGGATTGTCTCTCTCCCTGAGGGGTCGTCAATCAACTTACTTTCGATTGCCAATGGTTGTAGGCAACCCGTCTGATTAAGGTTTCACACCAGGTGCAGACGTTAAACCCTCAGAGACATCTGTCACAAGGTTGCCACATATATGGCAACGATGTAAAGAGGCTCTTATGCCTGCTTTCTGGATAGTGCTAACCTTGAAACCATACGTGCCAGAACTTCATCCGTCCTCCATCGATCATCAATTTACAAGTTACAGTTATTTTAGTGGCATTATCTTTTTGATCGCTTTCGACGACCTTCGCCGGTTGCTCTACATTTCGCTGATTTGCCTCTAGAGCGTAGTGATGAATCTATGTTTCATCCATTGTGTGTGACATCGCGTGGAAAAATTCTTTTTATTTTATTCAAACAGCGTCAAGCAGGGCTCTTAATCATTAATAGGTCTTCAAATGGGGCTTTCTCATGGACATGGAAACTTTATATAAAAGAGCAAATTCACTGGCTTCAGATACAATTATGGAGTCAACTATCTTACGCATGTTGTCTTTATCTTATCCCTAAAAAAAATATTTCACATAGAGCTAATAGAGCGTCCAAATCGCGTTTCGATCATTCTTAAGATTGATGTGCTCGTATAAATTCTTTGAGTCAAATGCCGTTAGCTGGGCTCCATAGGTAAAGCTTATAAAAAGTCTAAATGTCCTTTAAGCAAACTAAGGAACTTCCAGCCCCCTATAAGGATCAACGAATTATCAACAAAATATGAAAACTAAGAAGCAAGTTTCCCACAGTCCCCATATATTTTCTAAGACATACATTAGGTTCCTGTTACTTAACTTGCTGGTCGAAACTACAATAAGTTGAAATGAAATTTGTAGTTACACGTTAGTGTTTCCTCCTCCATAGCATTGTGCATTGTTATCGCTTCAGTTTAGTGATTTCGTTTAAAGCCTTTAAAATTTCAAGGCACAAAATTATGCCAATCGATTTTCGCAAAATGGGTGGTGGTGTTAAAGCAAGAAATAGGAAGCGCTAACTAAACAACTACCACACCAAATAACCAACTGTTCTATGTGCATAGTGCTGAACTGATGATTGTTAGAATTGTTAGAATTGTTTGTTTGTTTGTTTGTTTGTTTGTTCGTTTGTTTGTCGTACTAGTTTTGTTAGTTCGTTGGTTCGTTGTTTTGAATTCGTTCGTTGTTTGGTTGCGTAACTACATAAGGGCGCAGTAAACGATGCTATTAAGAGGCAATTGCTGCGTCCAGGCGCATACACCTCCTTAAATATGCATGCTCTGGTATACATACATGTAATTATTGAGCTTTAAAGTTTAAAATGTAAATGTAAAAGAAACGTTTAAAACGTCAAAATGAAATTTCTCAAGTTTTTTGCTTTACCGGCTCACCTTCCCGTTGCGTATTTCTATTAGAAAACATTTATATTTTGTTGCCGAGCTTAAGGATAACGAAAAATCTGTAATGAATCTCGCGAACGCCAATCGATTCCCATTCATATTTAATTGCTCTAATGGCGTTTTACATTACGTCAGCTTATAAGGCGCTATCGCTCATTTATTGCGCTCCAAAACAATGCAAGACCATTTACGCCCTACAGCCCTACATTAAGCAGGACGATTGCTTTCATCGCAAACTCATTTTAATTGATGGGCCTCTTTATCGAATCGAGTCGATCTCGTTAGCTATCTGTGATTTGGTATTAAGTACATTTAATGGATCCAGTAATCAAAAGGGGTTTTTAAAATGTCATTACGCCCACGGAAACGCCCTACTTCATGTACTTCTACTTATTACAACGCTTCTTTAAATTTTTTTTTTTAACAAAAACGCCACGAAAAAAAGCCGAATAGCCGGCAAGCAACACAGCCGAGAACATAGTCGGCCAGCTGTTTTCCTATAGGCCGAACAAACCCAAAACAAAAACATTCTACACATAAAATACATACAAACATTTCGCTAGCGACATTTGCGCAGCAAAATTATTGGATTTGCAAGAGCAGCATCCGATCAAGACAACCGATATTAACGACCGTAAGAGAAAGTAAAAGAACGGAAATTTCTACGAAAAGCACGCATAAGACTACGCATCGCACTGGATATCTGTGCATCTGTGTGTATGCGTATTGCATAGATCTGTGTAGGTGAGTGTATTCGCACCATGATTACTCTTGTGCGTTTGTGCGCGCCTCTGGATAAGCAGTTGTATGTAAGCGTGTAAGCAACAGAATTTTTAATTTTTGATTCTTCCGCGAACATTGTGTGAACATTTTTTTATAAATAAAACGTCTATCTATTTATTGCCAAAATAATTTTATTACAATACCATATATATATATATATATATATATATATATATATATATATATATATATATTTCTTATTACAGTTAGTATTCTTACTTAAAAATTAGAAAATGAGAATTATTTGGAATTTCTACATTTTCCTCAACATTCAATTTGCTAGCAGACCAAACGTCCTTTTCAACTACTGCTACTATTCTTCTATATACCTATCTATTTATTCCCCAAATATTTTTATTCTCTCCAATTTATCGCATTTCTATCTATTTACTAACAAAAAATTAATATTTGAATTAATTTTCCTCGTCTTTGCTTTATGTATTTTTCGTATTTCTTGGAAAATTGTGTGCAATTTCCCCCTGATCACCCCTGAGGTTAATTTAAATGATCGCTTCCCCCAAAAAATATCTCAGAGCTATGTACCGTTACTATGTTACTTACTACTGCACTAACTGTAAAATTAATATCAAAATATTCATAAAACAATAACTGATATAAGAAAACTAATATAATAACTAATACAATAAAATACATAAGACACGATATATGTTAGTTTAAGGACGATAAAAAAAAAAAAAAAAAAAAAAAAAACTATAAAAAAAGAAGCATATCGTTACAAATACCTTATTAGGCTGTTAAGTCCCCGACCAGGTTTCCCATTTATTCCAAACACTTTTCGCATTTAAACTTCCGCACCGCATGTTTAATACCCTGCCATGTATCGCTGCGTCTGGGTCTCAATTAAACTATTTTCCCTAGTTTCTTACTCCTCATACGCTATTCAATTGCTAGTTTCCAATTCATTGGCCATGCATTCTGACATACTTTCTGATTCTAAATCGAAGTCGACACGACGAACACGAGTTTACAAACTCAGGCACAGATCTACTGGATACGCATATTATCGCACACGGATGTTGATATTGTAGAGTCTTACGCATACTTGTCGTACAAATTTCAATAAATGATTTCATTTCAGTTCTTTACTCTCTCTCTCTCTCTCTCTCTCTCTCTCTCTCTCTCTCTCTCTTACTCTTACTTGTCTTACTTGTCTGCAATATCGTTTGTTTATATCGGATGCCTTGGGCTAGCACTTAATAATTTTGCTACGCAAATGTTGCCAGGTAATGTTTTTGGTAATCGTAAGTTGTAATGACTTACTTGTCCTCTCCACTGTTTTCAAGGCCCACGTTATGTGGTGCAATTAAACAAAGGGTTAAATTATATTCACAGATCCAAAACCGATTGTATATCATTTAAATCGTGGTTCTATAAAGTCGGGAAACATCTCAAAGTAAAATCCACATTTGCTTATACCACCTCGTTTGTATCGGCAGTCTCTTGATATCTATGAGCAAATCATTGAGGTAAAGAGCGACCGAGACTGAATTTGATAGCACGTCTAATGTAAAGACCCGCGTGGCTGAACGTAGTTTACCAAAACAGAAAAAGAAATAATTATCATTTCTTTACTCATCACAGACAGACTGATTTAATTACCTTTTCAACTTGACTTTATGATAGGGATATGAAAAAGCTTCACATGAAGCATATTCTTCAAAGTCGACATTGACACGTCGTCAGATAGACAAGCAAATCAAGTCCGCAACTATTGAGGAATTATTATATATGTAGTGAGTATTGAGTGTGACTATATGTGTGAGTGATAAGCATTTAATAATATCGTATCCCAATTTGTAGGCGTACGCCCACTCTTATTTTGCCATTCCCTCAGGCCAGCATCGCCTTATGTAATTATCTTAATTCTAGCTGCCATTGCCAGACATACAAATATGGCCAAAGTACAGTTCAGTTCTCTTACAGTTCTGCATACTAGTACAATAGATCAACTATTCGCCTTTGTATGAGAAAACTTTCCTACAAGACCTCTTCATCTTATAAATAATTTTGTATGGTTTTTTTTGCCCTTAGCTGGCCTACACAGAAATTATCTTAATTGTATAGTTTAGAAAACACGTAACCCATGAAAGATTTTAGGCATTAAAGATGATAGGTTTGTTGAATGGAAAAATTAATGCGATTAATAAATAATTATACTTGCAATCCTTATGGGTAGCGTTACTAATCCAAAAGGAAATTTAAATATCTGGAGCTGCTGCGAAACGAAACTCCAGCAGCGCAGCAAATCACTGTGAAGAGCACTGAAATATATGAATAAAGATAGAGTTACGGGAAAAGGTCCTTAGGCTCTTTCCTAATTCAGTGTCGTGTAAAACTGGCAGCACTAATGCAGTCAAGGCATTTGGTAGCGCATTTTAAAAGTCACAGTCCATAGATAACTTGAAATAAAAAAAGGTTTTCACATTTTTAGGAGATAAGTGGAAATCACGTCATGTCGACTTGGGCGGTGACGCTTCGCAGATTCGGGAAATACGCGAATAATTTGCTTCTTTCTGCTCTCACAATTTCGATGTGAAAAATGCGCGGCGCCCTAGTCGAGCAACCGCTAATAAAGTCGACAACGGAATTGTTCAAAAAACAATTGATGAACACTTGGCTTGACTGCCGGCTGGTAGCTAGAGAACGAACGAGCCCAATGGTGGACCATTCGCCCACAGTTGGATACAAAACCAACTCGTTATTTGAGTAGTACATGAAATAATTTTAAAAGTGTCTCGTGATAATCCCTTGGTTTAGCTGTTCCACAATGACGGCATAATGGTTCCGCACGGAGAATAGCAACAGATTATCGATGAAGAGGATAAATTTTTGATTCAAATAAATTGAATTTAAAATATGAAAGAAATGTGTTTAAATTTTTCCCAATACGAATTTTATATGAAAATTTCAATAGCATGTAGCGTATAATGCAACGTAAGCAAAACAAAAACAGAGAAGAAAAGTTAACCAAGCATAACTTAGTTGTCTAACCAGAATTTAAAATTATTCGCAATTATTGGCACTGATTTCATTTACATATTAAATTTGTGTTGTGTTATGTTTCTCTTTCTACTCATTTTTCTCATTGTCTCACATTTCCCTTATTCTGGCCCTGCTTGACCTCACCTCACCAATTTACACAGTTATTGCGATAAATTCTTTCCTTTCTTTGTATTTGAATATTTATGAATCCTTACAACATGGAAAACTCGTACAATACACATATGCATGTACAGCAAAAGACTTTACCTCAAACGATGTGCGTATGTTAAATTTGTTCTCGAACTTGTTAGTCTTCGAAATTGTTATCCAATAACAACATTATTAGAAGCGTGAGATCCAATAGCGACTCGTTCAGCTGTGTCTCATCATTCTTTCGATCGAGATTCGAGAAAACTGAAACTGAAACTGAAGCGTCCATATATATATACATAGATTCCTAATTGAAATGCACAGATCAAGTTTGTAAGAGTAATTGTACCCATCAGCTTATATAGGAGATTCAAATCCAAACTGGACAACTAACTATTGTCGACGGCTCGAAACTAGAAAAGATATCGACTCGGATTTCATAAATTTCGATAAAAAACTAAATATTATATATAACATATATACGTACATACATGTATATATATATATATATACGTACATACGTAACAANATATATATATATATATATATATATATATATATATAGGTACATACCATATCGATATTGAATCATTAACGCGTCCATAATTAATTAAAGAAACCAATTCAGTAGTCTAAAAAATATTGAGCTTTCAAAATCCAATTTCCAAAGTTAAATATCATTCGCTCATCATTTCATACGTAGCTCAAATCACGATTAGAACCAGTTCACGTTATATCTCTTATTAGATATGAGATTTGTTTTCTTTCGATTATCTTACGAAGTTGCGGTTTTCTTCGGAAAGGAAAACAAAGCCCAATACCAATAACAGGACATATGGAAAAGGAAATATCGTGGCGTAGGAGTACGATCTCAACAATCTAAATAATATATATATAGTTCTATGCGTTCATAAAATTTGACAAATTTAACATGCCACCTGTAGTTCGTACGTTCGAACGTACATAAGTATATAAAATCAAGTATGGAGTCGGTGCGATTTTTATTTTGTGCAATTAGCCATAAGGTGCTACCTACCATATAAAAATATATGTACGTATGGACGCGCAATTTATTGTACATGTGATGGGTATCGAAGATACGATTCAAGCCAAATTTAAAATTTTTTACGCTTTCAATTTAGTTTGCAGCTATACAACAACACAACAATAAAAGCCAGAATGTGAAGGAAATTAGAAATGGAAATTATTATCGTAATTCAAAAATTGTTTATTTTTGCAGTTGTGTTATTCTTGTTACGTTTTAATATATTTTGTTTCTCTCTTCTCCGGATACAGGAAGGCGTAGATAAAGATACATATGCAAAATATATTTGAATGTTTGTACATATGTTAGTTATTTGTTATTTGTTTGTGGACGTGCGAGACATTCAAAAAGTAATACTTGTTTCTGATAGCTCTTGTAATTAGAGTAATCATGATGATATTATTGCTGTTGTTTGCTTTGAATGTCCTACTATCCTCGAAACTGTTACAAGCGGCTAAAGCCTGGAGTTCGCATTTTCTTTTTTTTTTTATCTTGTGTCCTCTACACAAATGTACGCACATAACTATTAATAGTTATTTTCCGATATTATTTTTTTGTTTTCCGAGAGGCGGGGATTCTCTCCATCTCCATCTCTATCTATCTATCTATCTATCTCTTTCTATTTCTCTCTCTTTCTCTCTCTTTCTCTCTCTCTCTCGCTCTTTCTTTCTTTTTTCCTTTCTTTCTTTCTTGCTTCCTTTCTTTCTTTCTTGCTTTCTTTCTTTCTTGCTTTCTTTCTTTCTTGCTTTCTTTCTTGCTTGCTTTCTTTCTTTCTTGCTTTCTTTCTTTCTTTCTTTCTTTCTTTCTTTCTTTCTTTCTTACTTTCTTTCTTTCTTTCTTTTTTCTTTCTGTCTTTCTTTCTTTCTTTCTTTGTTTCTTTCTTTCTTTGTTTCTTTATTTCTTTCTTTCTTTCTTTCTTTCTATCCCTTTCTCTCTCTCTTTCTGTTTCTCTTTCTCTCTCTTTCTCTTTCTCTCTCTCTCCCTCTCTTTCTTTCTTTCTTCCTTTCTTTCTTTCTTGCTTTCTTTCTTTCTTTCTTGTTTTCTTTCTTTCTTTCTTGCTTTCTTTCTTTCTTTCTTTCTTTATTTCTTTCTTTCTTTTTTTATTTCTTTCTTTCTCTCTCTCTCTCTCTCTCTCTCTCTCTTTCTCTCTCTCTCTCTCTTTCTTTCTTTCTTCCTTTCTTTCTTTCTTGCTTTCTTTCTGTCTTTCTTGCTTTCTTTCTTTCTTTCTTTCTCTCTCTCTTTCTCTCTCTGTCTTTCTTTCTTTCTCTCTCTTTCTCTCTCTATGTCTCTCTCTCTCTCTTTCTTTCTTTCTTTCTTCCCTTCTTTCTTTACTTCGTTCTTTATTTCGTTCTTTCTTTCTTTCTCTCCCTTTCTCTATGTGTGTGCACTTACGCCTTTATGTGCACGTGTTTTTTTTTTCGATCTACTTTTTAGTCCACTAAACCGAGGTGTTCTTAGTTTAGGGGATACTGTAGGCGTGTCGTTCGACCGATTTGGCCCATTTTCAATGCAAACCTGCGTCTCCGAATGTTTTTGCTAAATTTGAAGGCAATATCCTATAGCCGATTAAGACTTGTCATTATATATATAATACATACCACTATTTTCATCATAAAATACCAAAGATTATAATTCGTTTTCATTGGGCGGTGTTTTTTTTTTTTTTTTTGTAAGAACGTTTACATGAGCCCTCGAAGTGTGGTTAACTTCGATGAACATTTTTCGCATATATTTAGTATTCCGAAATACTATGTGTTCTCAAGGTGTTTCGAGAAACATTAAAATGGTCAAATCACAAATGCACCCTACACCCTGCCTAATAAGAGAATGTTAGGTCTGTACGAATGAAAGCAAAACCCAGAATGACGTAGTTTCGAGTAGACACTACAGCATCCGTCGTAAAATACTATGTAGATTATGTCGCTACTCATAAAAACTTAATTTTTCTTTTGCTTCGGATAACAGAGATGCGTTCTCCACTAATGTTGTTCTGTAGATGTAATTGATTTTTGCCCTATTTCAGTATTAACTTGCCTTTCAACATTTTTGCGAATTTTTACAGGAAAATGCACACACACACACACACGCAGGCGAAAACATGAATACCCTCATAGAAGGTTTGTGGAGAATCATTCGACGCGCTACAATCGCTCTCAAAGTATATCCGCAAGTGGTGACTATAAGAAAAAAAGTGGTGACTATTTGAAAAAAAAAATATAAATCAAAAAAATCTTATATGACATGGTTGAGGATTTTGAGGATTAGATGAAGATTAAAGGAAACGAGTACGAAAATTAAATCCTGTCGTGTCCGAATCCTTTATACCCATCACCGTTTACATCAAAAAAAGACAGAAGAAGGAAAAGAACAAAAGTCTGAGAGCATGATGCTCTATAATATGAAGCGGGCGCAGTTGTCGTAGAAGCAGGTGGGCGTTGTAGGCGTGTTCTTTGAAAAGTTTAGGTCAATTCTAAATTCTTTTCAAATTTTTTTCATTTTCACTAACGGAAGAATGCTTACCATAAATATTACAAATTTACGCAAACAGACAGATGGACAAGCGGACAGGCGGAGGCCAAGAATTTGTACATTTTATGGGGGTTTTTGAAGCTTGTTTGTGCGTGTATTTAATATTTAATTTAATTTAATATTAAATTTTGATGCACTATAATATTGGGTAGGCGTGGTCAATTTTTACCATTTTTGTGCACAGATGCTACAGCATCTCCCACAGAATATACATTCGAGTATTAGTACATTTATTTACTATAGTTTATGCGTAATAAGCAAAAAATCAAGTTTTCACTCCCTTTGAAAAACACAGGTGTTCTCAGTTTGCGTGGTGCTATGGATGGGTCCTCCGATCGATTTGCATGCAAGAACTTCCAATATTTCTGGCAAATTTGAAGTCGATAGCTTCATTTTTGCATTTATAACAGACTTTGTACTGGCGGGCAGACGGACAGACTGACGATCGATCTAGAATTGGATGCTGATTAAGACTATATAGACTTTGATGCTTCCTTCTGGGTGTTGCAAACGTTTTGACAAAATGAATATACCCTTCATCCTTCGATGATGGGTATAAAAATATCAAAGATAGAAATTCAACTCGAATATTTTTATATATGTTTAAAGTTTCTCTCGATTATAAATCAATGTTTTCATAAACTAATGATAATAATAAATAAATAATAAAATAAAAAAACGTCTACAATATTAAAAAAAAAAAAAAAAAAATTAAGAAACCGTGAACAGAGAGATACGCATAAATACGCATCCATTTGTTTCACTTCACTGAATTCAAGCGTGCTATGTACTCATTATTAAGGATTCTTGGAAGAAGAAAACAACTTCGTGACATTCAACGTACACTAATATATATAAAAAAAACAAAAAAAATAACCCAAATGATAATCAAACAATCAACCAGTTTGACATAGCATTCAGTTCGCTTTCTTTATCACATAAAATGCATTAATATTTCTTTCGTTAGCATACACGTTCGAACCGATTTCCTTCCTCCAAAAAATGTGCTATTACTCACACATATTTAAATTAAATACATAAATAAATGACATCAAAATAAATAATGGCGTCTTCTATGCAAACATTGAGAACACCAGTACACCACAACAGTAATAATAGCATATAGACGAAAATAGTGCAATTGATGGCTTCCTCAATATAATTATTACCTGGGTTTGAAAGTCAGCTTATATCAATTCTATAAATAGAATATGCTTAACAAATGCCACGAACAGACAACACTTGAATCCGACCCCTTCCACTCTGCAATACGTTTTGAAATAAATATAAACATACAACATACAAACATATATAAACATATTCGACTTAAAAGGAAAAGAAGTAAATTTGCAGAATCATTGCATTTATCACAGACTCAGCCAGCGACAAAGAGTTTTATTTTAATAAAAATGCCTACGAAGAGAAAGTTACTATGAAAAGAAAGAGAATGTTTCAGAATTTTAGCGCTTTCCCGGGAAAAATTAGCGTTTTTCCCCTACCGAGGGAAACGTAACGAAATTATAAACAAGAAATTTTACTCAGAAAAAGTTGTATTTCGATACCTTTGTCACGTTTACAACGATCATACATAATATCCTTAATATCTTTTTCTACAGAAATAATTTCGAAAGTTCCAAGTTTTAATTAAATCGTTCTGGCAACAAATCAATTTATATTTATACTCTCGAATATCAATGAAAGATAATTGATTGAGAGATCGGTGATCGTGAAGCCAGGAGATAAATAAAGCGAACTCTTGTCGCGCATGTCAGGCGCCGTACAAGAGCGTAAAAGAAATAAAAACCTATTATAACTTTTCGAAAACCTAAACATAACCTAAAATAGGAACTTTGTTTTTATAAATGCGCCAATGAGCCAATTCGCGTATCCACATAATCTATATCTACTTAAGAAAGAGTAAAAGGATACAACGCATCTCGTTCATGAATCTCAATGGATCAGCACATAGATATAGAGAGGAAAATTTTAAATCGATTGAACGAGGTAGATCCGTGCGTCTGTCTATCTGTCCTTCTGCCTGCTTGTTTGATTACTTGCATTGGGCACTTAGTAAGGCTCCCAAAATACAGCGCAACACCCGCCAAATATGTGAAATTCTTTAAGAAACGAAAATAATTATGTATTATGGACAATAACTTGAGACTTTAACATGCATTGAACATTGAGTAGTCGGTACAAATATATTTTAATATTTGTCGTAATATAATTTGCAAACTGCACTTGCTTGTCCTTAATGAAGTAATTGTCGGGAGAGAAAAGGTATGCAATCCTCAAGCCTCTCTCTTAACTTTAGCCGTCTGTTGGCTCTTGCGTTGGCATTGGACAAAATTTTTCTTAGAAAATGTTATCTATTAAATGATAGATTCCAAGGTTGCTTTGTTGAGTGCAAATACTTCTTTGCCATCATTGATCACTGACACAAGACTAATTCCTTTATAGCATTGGTGGGTTTTCTCTTCTCTTTTTCTGAACAGCTTTTTGTGTTTGCGAGACCACTCTCTTCACTTTTAACATTTTAGTTTGCCAGGTGTTGTGGTTAAGTAAACTGTAGGCTTAAACACAGGTAAAAAACAGCAGCTAATGAAATTAATTTAATTCGAGCTACAAATGAACTAAACTGGCGTTTGCTTGACTTTAAAAACGAACGGCTCTTTGTCTTCCTAAGAAACTTAAAATATTTAAAAAGGTCAACAAAGAGAAATGTAAATCAGATCCTAACAAGCCTCCGTCTCCTTTTCGAAACACTTAGAATCCATCCTTTAACGTCCTTGCAAGTCCTTCCCATATGGACTTACCCCGTAAATTTATATATATTTAAGGAATCGGACAATTGGAGAAATATCCCTTTTCGAGCAATAACAAGTCTCCGGGCTTCGACAAGATATGTTCTAGAACATTAAGGCCTCGGCTTAAAAGAGTGTTACGCTATTGATTCTGATTTAGAATAAGCATAGCATGCCTCAACAACGCCATCGAATCGCTAAAGGACTAGGAAATGCATCAGAAAATAAACAGCACTGTTCAGGAGTTTTCTTGGACGTGAATCAGGCTTTGATAGGGTTTTGACATCCAGGACTTGTTTTTTTAAATTAAAGAAGAACTTTCCTCATCCTTTCTATCGAGTTTACCTTCACAAAATAATTCTATCGATTCGATCTACTGCTCACTCTATCCCAGCATTCATCGGGATTGATTTCGTATGAATCGTAGGTATTCCACGTGAACTCCAGCGGTGAACGCATTTAGCATCGTTCCAAACGGAAACTGAAAATCGAAAAGATAATCAAATGGTAGACAAAGTGCACTAAGAGTCGGAATCATTGCTTATTTACAACTGCTGTTATAATAAATTGTAATTAATAATAATTTAATGGAAACTTAATATAATTCATATTTGCTGGCGACTTTTGATTCAACGTACTCTGAGGTAACCAATAAGTTGATCACATTTTAACGGCCGCTTCTTTACCACAACAAATTCTTGCAAAAGCTGTTTGCAAAGCTTTCCTACTCTTCTTGTTCGCATACGTGTAAGCATATCGTATAAAATGGATAGGCAAAGAAAGTCTTCCCGTTATTTTATTTGCTTTTCCTTATGCTTTTCTTCATATTTTCTTTAACGCTTTTACGAAGTATCTTAACACAAGTTCCACAAAATGTTCTAAAAAGCTTACAACGCTCACCTCAGTATCAAAAAGTTTACCATTACTTGAGACTGGCGAGAAATTTTTGAACTAAAAATAAACATTTTGCTATAACGTATAAAAATAAGCCATAATTTTTGGACTTACAAGAAGTATTTATTAAAAAGCTATATATATATATGTTAGATACAAAATAGAGGAGCATTTCGTTGGGAAAGCTCTTGTCAATTACAATTCATGACCAAAAAGGCGGAAGCAAACGCTAAACTTCTAATTATGAAAACTAAAGATAAGCACTACGTGCAGATGGCAATGATTGGTTGTATTTTTTATTTACATTGGAAATTACAGATGGCCGGGATTTTGTTTTTGTATTCTGGAATTTATTTATTTTTTGCTTTTCGATGGTGCATAGTATGGCGTATTAAATATCATATATACCGCGAAAAATCGCAAAACCGAAAAAGAACTTTCTTAAGACATCTCTTCAATCGTTAAGGCTGAACATAGCTCGAGCAGTTTGCGCGACAAACTTATTTAGTTTAAATACAACATCGTCAGATCGCTCGTATTAAGGCGAATAGATTTGATTTCTCTTCTTAACGAATTCGATGTTAAGATTGAATTATTTTTTCATATTAGGTTTTTGCAATGAATCCTGAATGAGTTGAAGAGCCCATAGTTATGTCTACGCTGGCCAGACTTTATGAATAAGGAATTTCTAGACGAACGATTAGGCACATGAAAGTTTATCTTATAGGAGTCTAATAGGAGTGACGAGTCATTTATTAACTTAAGGAACGAAGGAAGGGGACATCTAAGACAAACCCACGCTTGTCGGAAGAAGCAAAATCTAATAGGTACCAATCTATTGTCATATGGTGATAAGAAATAACGAATCCCATCACCACACAAGCGAGACATATTCCAATGTCCTCCTGAAATTCATCTACTACCTTTTTGTGGCATGTGGATCGTCAAACTCTCTGGACCATCTGCTCACAGAGCCGAGCGCAGTCATTGTTTTATGTATGGTGAGCTCAGTATGTAAACTGGAACGTACTCTTTGATTAAATGCCAACACCACCTTTATTAATGGCCAATTTTTCCCATTTTTGTACAAGTACTACACTTACGCCTATACGCTATACATTCAAGTTTGTATTGCTTTACCTGCTGTAGCCCGTAAGTACTGAGCGGAAATCCAATCTTTCCACCTTTGGAAAAACGGGGTGTTCTTAGTTTACGGGGTACTGTAGGCGTGTTCTTCCACCCCCTTGACCTATTTTCAATACCAACCTGCGTACAAGAACCTGCACTGTTTCCGACAAATTTGAATTCGATAGCTTCATTTTTGCGACGACGGGAGTGCTAAAAACACCCAGCTACCCACAGATAGACATACGCACAGACATGGCTAAATCAGGTTAGAATTTCACACTGATCAAGGATATATATACTTTATCGGGTCTCTGCAGCTTGCTGGGAAAAAAACAATATGAGAAATGAAACATATCATGAGTACGGGTGTAATGAAATAGAACACAACTCCGAAGAAAATTTATGTTAGATCTGATACTTTAAATATAAATATTGAAGAATTGAAATTTTCGATAAGTGATTTTCAAACTTACAAAATTAAGTAAAAAAAAAAAAAGAATCCATAGAAACATTTGTGATCTTTTTTGCGTAATTTATTTGTAGTCTCTTAACGTTTGCTGATTTTATTTTTTTAAATAGCATGTAAGGATTTGTTTGTTTGTTTGTTTTTTTTTTTTTCTTTTGTTAATTTACGTTTTCTAATAATTAATTTTTACATTTTGATAATTAAACTTATTTAAAAGAAAAAAAAAAAAGTTACTCTCTAAGCAGAACAAAAAGGTAAACTTTAATTATAATTGTCAAACACAATAATAATTAATTTGCATTATTTTGAGAGATTTTATCAAAAATATAATTTTTAATATCACACAAAACATTTTTACAAAATTTACAGAAAAACAAAAAAACATTATAGATACAAATACAGTTTGGGCCGAATTTTAAACAATCAACCGCCACATAAAAATTATTTTCAATTTATGAAACAAAGTTCGATTAGACTGCGAAAAAAAAAAACCAAAACCAAAACCAAAAACAAATTCAAACCACCACTCACACGGACAGTAAAAACCCTTCGACCCATCGTCACAGCCATGAGACAGCCATCGTAAGCAAAATAATGTCAGATGTTTTTCTATGAAAGCATAGTTCAAAAAATCACATCATTCGATTGCGGCAGAGAACCGCAACGAAAGCAAAGATCACACGGTGTTTTTTTTCAAAATTTCCCCTTGCACCGAATCCTTCGTTTGACCGCGTATATGGAAAACGGAAGCAATTCCAATCGATCTCAAACATTTTCCGTTAAAGAGACTAACAAACAATTAATTCGCAACGGATTGATTAAAGTGTACGTAAAGCGTTGCCGTCCAATGTCGAAACGGAAAAAAATCTTAGATAATTAATTGTCTTAAAGGCGTAGGCACGTCAACACCGATTTGTTTACTACCAATCAATGGTGAGCATATCTGCAGAGTGGTGGACTGACAATACCTGCTCTTATACAACTTTTACTGTAATTGTACTTATAATTAAATTATGTTTGTAAATATTCTTTCAACTTTTCTCGTTTATATTATTGTTTGCATTGTAGTTTCTCTCTTCCGTACTTTTTATTGCAATACAAAAATGTTTACATTTCTATTTATATATATATTTATTATTCTCTTTTATTATCCAATACCTATCGGGTTATATATATTTTGCAAAATTTATATATTTTTGTTTTAAATCTTAAACAAACACTATCCGCTTATTCTCTATTTAGATTTTATATAGATATATATTATATATATATATATATATATATATATATATATGTATATATATATGTATTTATATCTACAAAGGCATATTTATGTGCATATACATATATGATATATATAGATACATATATATAGATACATACAGATACATATATATAGATACATATACATATACATACAGATGCATATATATAGATCCATATATATATGCATACATATATATAGATCCATATATATATACATACATATATATAGATACATAT
>KK502410.1:274115-318937 GCA_000688735.1 Glossina austeni
TATATATATATATATATATATATATACGCTGCAAAATGCCTATTTGGATTGATTGATGGACTGTTCCTTCTATAGTCAATTTGTACTCACCACCGTAGATCTTACTATAAAATTTCTTTAAGCATTTTGTTCGTTTGTCATAATTGGTGTAACACACAGTTCAACATGCTGGTACGTTTGCACTTGATCCGAATAAGGGCCGATGCGTTGAAAATGTTGCTAAAAACAAATGAAGCCGAAAAATCTAGGCTCCCTGTAATCTAAAAGAATAGACATACTGGCGCCTGGACGTTACGTTCTCGGCGAATAGTGTGAAAAGACTTGAAAAACCCTTAGTCTACCAACATGTGTGCAATTAAGACGAAACGAATTGTATGAATTTCATAGGTTTTGTTTTTATACTCGGCAAACTGCATAATATTGGACTGAATTTATAGTGGACTTGAAATGAATTAAGTCCTAAGTGGTGGGGGGGTGGGGGGTTAGGTAAGTGCTATATGATGATAAAATTGTTTATTCATTTTTGGAGAAAGAAAAAAAAGTAGGGACCGATAATAATTGATATGTACAATTATGTGTTATATATATGAATTATTTACTATTATTGTTATTATTATTAATAGTTTCTTTTATTCATCAAATAAAAAATTGTAATTGCGTTTAACAGGATTTTTCAAGAAAAAAAAAAAATTCATATTTTATTTCATTTTAGCTCTAAGTTTTAATATCACTTCTTCATTTTTATACCTTTAACGAAACAACAACAACAATACACAATAAAAAATATTCACGACTTATCATAAAATTAAATAAAAAAAATAAAATAAATAATAAAAAAAAAATACTCTATATAAACAATAGTTTTAACAATTTTTTCATCATCTGAGTATTAAAAATAAAATTTTCTTTTCTTTAAATGGTTACATATTAGTTCAGTATATTTTATACGATTTTAGGACCGGGTATTATCGAAATACCCGGACATAGCTTTTTCCTTTGCTGCGTTCAGCTGTACAACTAATGAAAATTTAATCAAATAAATGATTTATTACCTTAACAGGAAATACATAAAATTTTTCTTCGATTTCTATGCTCCCTAATAATACTAAATGTTTCCAATACCAAGAACAAAACAAGCCACATATTGAATCCGTAACAGCCATTAAAGGAGGATTGCTCGAAAAATTTCCGACTTTCACGAAGAAAAGACGACATTTCAATTACCGAATTCGACTTAGCTCACCGACGTAATCATCTTTAAGAGTAATAGCAATCAGTCCAACAGTTCTCGAACATCGGAGTACTTTCTTATATCATCGTAAACCGTTCGTGTATGGTGCAGATATGCGGTGCGGAATATTCAGAAGGTCTTAAGATTGACGCAAATACATTTTGTTGAATTGATTTAAATTTGTCTGTCCGTCTGTGAGTTTCTTCTTTTGATACATCGACGTGTTTCGGGCGAACATAGGATCATTTTTTACGACCACAACCCGTACAAGGCTTCACTTTGAAAGGAGTTACATCAAAAAAACGTGTCATTTTCAAAATTTCTCGACAAAAATCGCTGACTAATAGTATTTCGGAATAATAAATGGACGCGCGAAATCATCATAGATCATCGTCCGTTAGCTAAAATGTATGTAAAAAAATTCCTGCAATTGGGAAAGAAAAACAAGGAAAACGCTACAGTGTGTCGGCGCCCATCATTAGACATCCTACGGCATCCTGCCTTCATTCACATAATGAAATCGGCCGTTATATGGGAGGTGATCGAAAAAGTGATGCGATTCGAACCATTTTCAATGGCGTTCGTCCTTGGACAGACAGGGGAAATGACGGACAGACAATCTCACTACAATAAAAGATGGATCTATTTCAACTCCTTCTGGGCGGTGCATACGTCCGCACAAACTTAATATACCATTGGACCACAAGTGGTATAGGTAGGGTATAATGAATAATTTATTCATACAAATGTTTTCTCATGCATTAGCGGCAGCACGATTATCGACAACAATCTCGAGTCAGTCGTCCATATACTTTTCGTAGATTAATTGACCTGCAACTATGATATGCTTTAGCGAATTTTCTCTTATCCCTGCAATTAAAACGTTGAACGGCTCTTTCAAACTCCATCGTCAACCCCATTCCTGATATAATACGATACTTATTTCATTACATTGATTGAGATATTTCAGAACTGGTCGCGGGACAGATTTAAAAGACATTTCCATATCTTCTCAGCCAGCGCTCGAAAGAAGCAGCATCATGCAGCATCTTCTCGATTTTATCGATATTTCTTCAACTATGATCTCCCAGATTTACTCAAATGCTCTCTACTCTCTATACATGACTTTGATTTTAATATACACGATTACAGATTTTGAACAATTGAACATTAAAAAGTATTATAATTAAAGGCAACTCTTTGTTCTGTACGGGCGTGCAAAACACTAAAAAGTGCAAGTGAGAAAACAACAACAAGCTGCACTCAAATTGCCGATAATTGAACTAATCCGTTCTAGTACTAGTATACCTTACGAGTATACAGTAAATAGGCATGGTCAACGTGAGCGTTGGAGCCATGCTTATCTCGCCTGCCTGCCTATTGTTTTACTAGCGACACTGACGCAATGACAATCATCCAGTTTGTTGAAAAAATCAAATTCAGTCTTTCTTTCCTTCTTCTTCGTTTGCTTTACGTCCATTGGGTGTTGGGTGTTGTTGTATGAGAAGTCAGTTAGTCAGTATAGTCCGAGCCATCGAATTGCTTGCAATTTGCAACAAGCATATAACTGAAAACTTGTCGTCAATCTAGTCAATCTTTTGCAACTTGTAATCCTATTACACTCACTCTCTAAATGTAAATGTATTTCACAGATTTCTATAAGAAATTTTTCACTAGAAAATTATTGAAAATTATCACAACAACATTTACTTACATTAAGAAATTCGATATCTGTGAAATACAATAATAAAATCTTCTTGCTTCGAATTCGGACAATGACGGACATCTTAATCGATATTATTTCTCAATCGGACAATTTCGTAACTTTCAAAATCTTAAAAAAACTTTTAAGAACCAGTTTCGTAACTTAACTAAAGAGGGAGAGAAAGAGAGAAAGTGAGAGAGAGGGGGGCAAAAATCGTTGCTTAACAAAATAATGGAAAAATATAAATAAGCGAATAAGAGAATTGTTTACTTTGTAAAGTATATTAAAAATTTTGTACACATTAAGTAAATAGATTATCTGTCCGCCAAAGGCTATAATAAGAATGTGCAAAGTATTCGTACCAAACTCTTTCAAACTTATAGAATATGTACACAATTAAAAGAAGTGACGTCATATCAGACTTATACTTTAATACTAAAATACGATAGAAAAACAAAAAAAAAAAAAAAAAAAAAAAAAAAAAAAAAAAAAAAAAAAAAAAAAAAAAAAAGATTCCTTCTTCCCGTTCTCTAAATGAAAGATACTGAGAGAAATTCAAGCAGTCAATTATTGCAGTAAAAGAATAACACTTTTCGGAAAATCCCACTTGTCCAGCGATAAGATATATATATATATATAAGTGAACGTTTCGTTTACAAATGCAATTTAAATCGCGCTCATTGTTTTTCATATATTTTTTTTCTTTTTCTTTTTTATCGGTTTTCGGTTTTCGATATTGAACTTTGAAAAAATATAAGAATATTTTTATAATTTCTCTACACCATTAGTCAACGTAACAAATTTAATGACCCCTTAGCTCGAGTACTCCTACTCCTACTCCTACTCCTACTCCTACTCCTACTCCTACTCCTATTTCTACTCGTACTCCTATTTCTACTCGTACTCCTATTCCTACTCCTATTCGTATTCCTATTCCTATTCCTATTCCTATTCCTAGTTCATTTTACACGACCGTAATAAAAAATGTTCCTTAGCTTAACAAAAATTTTTGACGTACGTCCACTAAATCAGTCTTTACTTAAATTACCGTTTGTATTATAGCGTTCGTACGTTTATATTATCCTTTATCCTGATAGCAGACAAAGTCACTTACATAACATACATTAGTTGATTAATCTGAGAATCTTCTGAGAAAATTCAACTAACATTTACTGCTTTCTTAATCATTATTTATTCTCTCAGTACGCTTTGCTTACTCTAATTAAAAATCTAAACTTGTTCCATCAGTTCCATAGAATTTTGAGGATCTGGCGTACTACTAACACTGCTGCTTATTAATTCCGCACTCATTTCACTGAGTGTAGTCACAGCTGTCAAAATATTTGAAACGACTGTACTAACCATGTCTGGAAGAGTTGATACTGTAGCCGCCACAGTCGAAACAGCTGCCGCTGTGGCCGCTGTTGAAGTTACATTAGCAGATGGAGGACTTGGAGTTATAGCTATTATTGCTGCGGCCGTGGTTGTTGCTGTTACTAAATTAGTTAACGGTGCTAACGAAAATGTGCTAGTAGCCTCTGTAGTCGTTGGTAAATAGCTGGTGGTACTTGTCATCAGCGTTGTTGCCAACGTCGAGGTGACATTAGCACTTATGGTCGGTGTAACTGTACTAGTAATTATTTGTTGATGTATGCTTGTTGAGTCGCTTATGTATGGATACTTGGGGCATGGATTGTTAAGTTGAGCACCCAACATTGATTCAAACACATAACCGATTAAGGAACCGGCAGTTAAGCCGACATTGTAGGAAAGCGTCATCATGTTACCTGTGACTTCCTTAAGCGTGCCTGGGACTTTAGCAGGAGCCAACATCATAGGTAAACTGCCAGCCAACCCATTACTTACCCCCAATGCAATTGTAAATATGAAGGCTGACGTTTCTCCCGAAATAACTGGCTGATGGCGAGGAGCACAACACAATAAAAGCAAAGGAACCAAGACAATCCGGAGACCTGACATTAAAATTAATTGCCTACGAGACCAAGGGTATGGTAAACCAGCCAATATCTTTCCAATAACATCCGCGGTATTAAATGTAAACATTAGCAAGACCGGCAGCCAATTACCCAAACTGCAAGATATAATCTCGGATTCGATGCCCGGATATAGTGATAAAGTTACGCAATAAGCTAACGCAATACACACCATGTATGGATAAATTGATTGGGCCACTTGCCAACGTGAGGCAAATCCATTTTTCAAATCACTAAGTTTGCCTGGTGTACAAGTGCCCGGGGTTAGGACATGCTCCACTTTAAACACTACTGTTGTGGGAGTAGTGGGTTCTTGAGGAGTGCTTGGCATATCCGGAAGATTATTAAGACCTTCGATTACGCTCTCGCCAGCTGACGGATTAGAAAGCTCATAGACCGGATTGCTAAAACTTAATGCCGTGTTAGTGTTGGTTGTGTTGTTGACTTTCGTCGGTTTCGCATCGGTTGGACTGGTGGGTTCCAAAGATAAGACACCATATTTAGCCGTAGGTGTACTGCCTTCCAATTCGTTCTGGAATGTCAATGAAAACAACTTGAAATTAAAGCAATTTTACAATGGAAACTTTAACTTACTAAGCGATCTTCATCAGGCCGCAAGACAATCTTAGCGCACGCCTTCATGTGATACCGCACAAAAGGCGAATTCAGGGTAGCCAAGTGCAATATATAACTTAACAGGATATAAAAGGTGGAGGTTAAGAAAAATATAACCGTCGACCATCGATCGCTCTCTATCAAGAGTTTCGTGGCCACACGATTCGAAGACACCAAAAATCCAGCCACACTTTCACCCGCCATAACAGCTTGCGTATATTGCTTGGGTAGCATACTCGCAAATCCATAGAAGCTCGATTGTTGCACTGCGTATAAATAAGAAAATAAAAACCGGACTTTTGATCACATATGAATCATAATAAATTACCAGTGCATCCTACTGCCACCAATGACACGGCTGCCAAATTTACTGAATATGCTGTATTGCTAGTAAACATGTGCCAGGCCACCTCGCAAACCGCCACGAAGATTAAAGTTGTAAACGATACAATATATCCGAACATAACACGCACTCGAAACGGTGCCAACGATAAAAAAACGTTATTCAGTAGCACTGTTGCAAATGCCACCAATATATACGTCATCGACATGTCCAAGGCCACCGAACGTCCTGGGAAACGTGTCTGCCAATAGTCAGCAGCAATTATAAAACTAAAAACCGGAAGCGTGCAAATTAAAAACACTTGTTAAAGCAATGACTGAAATCAATTTCGAAATGCTTTTCTCTCAATCAGCTAACGAGGCAACCTACGAGGCAACCTACGAGGCAACATATTCGATATTAGATGTTAGAGAAATTATCAGATATGACGCGGAAAAAACGGTATATCATCCAGAGAGCTATTGTGCCAACCTTCATATACTTCGCATATACTTGAACGTAAAACTATACTAACGTAACTCTAAACAACTTTCGTAATATGCGACAAAATATGTACCTTACAGTGCATATTAGTTTAGCGTATCCATCTTCTAATCGGATTGGATTAAGTCAAAAATGCTAATCTGGATGCATGCATAGTTTGTTTACATTATTACATAAGGAAAGAGTTCATGGTGTGTTTTTCTTTCAACACTAACTCCCTATCAAACCATATTATAGCGCGTACGAAAGGTGACAGTCAATGGATAATCGAAAAACAAACAAGAACGTTATAGTCGGACAACGATTCCCGCAACGATTCGGTTAAATGTACCTCCACGTCAATCGTTTTGATAGGAATACACGAAAAATTACACATTATTTTCATACAGAGTCAGACTTTTCGTGAGAGCCCGCATATTGGAAGATCCAGCCAGACCGAAACATCGCATGGCGTGTTACAAATTTAGTAAACTTAATTTACTCCCTAAAAATCGTATTTTTCAGTCGCCATCATGAAAAACTAGAAAATAAACTCTCCCTACGCATAAGCATTTGCTTTTCGTAATGACCCGTATATACGTTGGGGTTTAAAAAATAGACCTGTCTGATCCAAATTTCCTACCGTTAATTTTTGTGCTAAATTTGTGCTAAAATGGAGCTGAAAGGCTTACTTTTTTTTCATGAGAAATCTCGCATGGACTGGGGTTCAAAAAATAGATCCATGGGGGTCAAATTAGGTCAAATTTCTGCCGTGAACAAATTTTCATCATACAATGTTAATAATCATGCTTTTTTGGCAAATAAAGCTTTGTATTGCCTGAGAATCGTTCTACACGATGGTATCCAAAAAATAGGCCTACGTGATCCAAACATCAATAAGGTTGATGTTTTTGTCAATTTATTCTTATGAACCAATCTTCACCATGAAGTACTAAAATATAGACTTTTCTACGGTGTAAAGATTTAGCTTTCGTAGAGACGGACGTTAGGGTTCAAAAAATTTCCCCGTCTGAATCAAAGTTTTCGTACCATATAGAATGTTGAGATGCTATCACAAAGCGAATTTTTTCGACAAATTTTTTAAATTGCAATTTTATGAGATGTGATTGAGAAAGTGAATCGATTCGAACAACATTTGTAATAGCGTTCGTCCTTGGGTCAAAGCATGTCAGGGTACCGAATTTTATCAAAACATCTTAAAAATTGTCACATCTGGGTGAAACACACGAATGCATGGACAGACAGACAGACAGACAGACACAGAGAATTACGATTATTTTTTGAATAAATCGATATAATAAAAGATGGATCTATCCCAAGCCCTTGCGGGTGTTACACACGTCCGCACAAACTTAACATACCCTGTCTCATAAATGGTGTAGAGTGTAAAAAATTGGTTAAGCATTCTCGGCTACGGCATACTTTTAAATAATCAATTAATGACATAAACTTAATTTCGTTCTCATTATGAACGATACCAGGCATTACACCAAAATGTTAGCCGATCTATTTACCCTAACGAATTCTCACATGCAGACGCACGCAAACGTAGGTACATATATAATAAACACAATGCACGTAAATATACAGCCTGCATGAATGTATATATTCACATATACGCATGTATATATATACATATGTAGGCTTTGCTTGCTCCACTCACCTATTATAGGGTAAAACAAATCCAATACCAGCTGCCAACAAAGCGATATATACTAAATGCTTTTGATCTTTGGGTGCACGAACATCACTTTCCGGACTGTCCATTGGTTCATGACGTATACCCGATGAACTTCGACCTTCAAGCGGCTCATAGTTGGTTGCTTGAGTGGAGTCCATTATATATATATATATACATATATATAAATATATATATATTTATATATGTAATTCGTTATCGCTATTTTTGTTATTGAGATTTTGTTTTCTTTTTTTTGGTTTTCTAATAGATTTCCTTTTTTAAATTAATAATAACCGGTTTTCGTTTTTCTTCTCCTTTAATTTGTATATGTTTATATATAAATGTATAGATTGCACGAGAATTATACTATTGTTATAAGCAATTTATATGCATGAGTGGGTGTATATAGGTGCATATGGATTATACGCTTTCATAATTGTGCTAATAACACCGAATGCAAACAACGAGATTCCTGATAATCTTTTATTGACTTATTTTATTAAAACGCAACTATAGACGACGTGGCGCTGTTTTCTCTTTTCTTTACTACATACATATTCATTCGTTTGCTGTTGCTTTTATTTTTGTTTTTTCTTTTCTTTTCTTTTCTTTTCTTTTTTTTTTTTACTTTTTTTTGTGTCTCTTTTTTACATTCCTTTTATTGCTAGATAGGTGAAGACCAATAGGTCTCTGTATCTGGTAGGCTTTCGTGTGGCTGTGTTTAAACACAATATCAAATTATATAAATTTTGTAATTAAATCTATTCTTACTTCCGACAAATTATTTATTGATTTTTCTTATTTTTGAATTTTTCTCATTTTAAATTCAATTCTTAATATAAAAATCAATAAATTTTTTCTTCATCGAATCAATTCATTAATTAAATCGCTTATGTTTATGTTATTCGATTTTCTTACACTTATATATTTTTAATGCTTAAATTGGCCTTAATGCTTAATTGGCCTTCTAAGAGGCGTTTCTATGTTTTGCAAATAACACTTTCACAATTTATTCATATTTAATTTTTATTCGGGAGAAAAAAAAAAAAGAAGCAGAATTAGAAATGCAATCACTTACACTTTTCATTATCATGCAAATTTTATTTAAATGAAATCAAAAATACGCGAAGACACAAATCTCGTTATTAATTATAAATAATTTTCATTATCATTTTCATCATCAATTGTTTACTTAATTTTTCATTTAAAATGAATTTCTCTTATAAAATTTATGAAAATTTTCGCTTAACTTATCCGTTCTTTTGCTTAATACAATCACCTTTTTTCTAATCAGTTCGTAGCAAAAATCTATTTTTGTAAAGTGCGCATGTTTTCCGGAGAAAAGAAAATTAAAAGAATTGATTTTCCTTAAAGTCTTTCACAAAATCATGCTCTCAGTTGCAGGCTCTTTCTGCTCTCTTCCTCCCTCCCTCACTCTCTCTCTACCTATTTTTCTCTCTTTCTTTTTCTTATTTCAATCTCACGAGTTTTGAAAAAATTTCTTTGTTCGTTTGTTATTCAATGCAAAATATTTTTGTATTGAATCGAAAGCATCATAACGTTCGACGGGAATCGATATGTTCATGTCTGCTTTGCTGGCCTTTTTCTTTGCTGAAATTATCGAGATTTCTATCTCGATGCCTTGTCTACAGACGTGGACTTGGTCTGAAAGACTACGTCATTTAACTTTTCTTCGGTTCAGTTCAGAAATGATAAGGATCGATCAATAGCTTCTACCCATCAACAAAAAAACTCGAGTAAATTGTACGGAGAGTACACCTTGATCCTTACTTGCAATGGCTTGACTATCGGTACAATTATAAAAAATTCTGATCGGCGTTGCACCCATACAAGTGACAAATTAAAAAATACCTTTTAACAAGAAATGTTGTTTGCTTGTCAACAAAGCTATGGTCCTTACATATGCGTTACATATGCGATTCCAAAAAAAAAAAAAAAAAAAAAAAAAAAAAAAAAAAAAAATATGCAAAAGCAAAATCCGCAATATCTTTGGTGGACGAAAACTCGACAAAAGGTTTCATTCTTTATTGCGTGTTCTCCTCATAAAGTCGACATAATTCAGAGCGAATTATTGGAAAAGAATTAAAAATCCAATTTTATTCCACACCAACAACAACAACAACAACAAATAAATCAGAAAGGACTTATTAGTTATGAACTCAATATCCACAACGAGAAAGTTTGAAATCGAAGCTGCGACATTAACAAATACATAAAGAGACATGCCTATATTGATGCCCCCCGCCCCCTCCCCAAATTTGCAATGGCCAAGGATGTGTGCGCCCTATGAGATCTCCGACGGACACAATAAAATTTGTGAATTTACGTTAAACCCCCGCGCTATGCGAGATCGTCGTAAGGTTTAGGGTTTTTTTTTTTTAATAAATGACACACACACACACACACACACACACACACACACACACATTCACTCATAATCAATATATATAAACGACTTTTTCTATTTTCATTCAAGCACTGTAAACCGTCGACAGACTTATATAGGATACCGATAATGGACAAAAAGATCTTTGAATGAAGACTTGTTCTCAGTTTACAAAATTCTATAGGCGTGTCCTTTAGCTGATTTCGTTCATTTTCAATATGAACTTGCCTGCAAGAACTTTCCATGTGTTATAACAAATTTGAAGGCGTTAGCTTCATGTTTGCTTTCCAGACATTTTACGGACAATTGAAAGTCTGATGCTGATCACTAATATCTGTACACTTTATGGGGTCTCTGCAAACTCTACTGTACTTGAAATTTGAATCCACGACCATTGAGCGGTTAGTCGAGATTCCTAGCCTACTGGACCACTCACGTGGATCGGTAGTATGCTGAAAAGTATAACACTGAAAGAAATTTTATACTAAATTGATAAATAAAAAAAAAAAAGTTTTTTTAGAGAGAACACACAATTTCTACCCGAGTATTAGGAAACAACAAGAACAAGTTTTTTTTTATTTTCATATCATTTCAAATCCCTTACAATATTCCATAGCAATATTTTGAGATGAATCTTCAACTAACGTGCTCCAGATCATTTTTCTCCATCAAATACTTTTTTATAATTTTTTACATCGTAATCCGATGAATTTTAACAATAGTTTATAACATATTTACATACATCTATACTTTTGCTTATTTTCCATAAATTCAAATAAAAGTATTGCAAGTGTCCATTCTTCCATACATTTTTTTGTAACACCATAACTACCCCCGAATACATTCATTAATTTAAAAGTTTTCAAATTTTAAGCTTCAAAAATACGGTAGTAGAGCAACGCAGAGTAACCACTGTAAAGCACCTGCAATTGACGGCTACATACTCCAGTTAGCATTTACGTTAATTGAATAACTCTCGTTCCTAATCCTTTTTGCGCTTTCTAATATCATCTGCGTAAATGAAAAAATACTACTTAACAAAAACAATATTTATATGTATTTTTATACCCATCACCGAACGATGAGTTTACATATACTTTGTCCAAACGCTTGCAACGCCCACAAGGAAGCATCCGAGACCCCACAAAGTATATACATATTCTTGACTAACATCAAATTCTTAATGGTTTAAGTATGTCCGTCTGTACATCTGTGTAACGTAAACATTCTCCTGGCCGCAAAAATGAAGCTATCGACTTCAAATTCAGCAGAAACATGGGAAGTTCCTGCACGCAGGTTGCTATTGAAAATGAGCCAAATCGGTTGAAGAACACGACCACAGCACTGCGTAAATTGGGAATCCCTCTATCTTTCAAATGAAATGAAAACTTGTTTTTATGCTGCATAAATGTATAAAAATTTAAACGCATATTTTATGGGCGATATGCAGCATTTATGCACAAATATGGAAAAAATTGACCACGCCTACCCAATATTGCTGTGTATAAAAAATTCAATTATTTTTTCAATACCTTTATAACACGCACAAACAAGCTTGAAAACCTCCGTAAAGTATAAAAATTCTTGGCTAGTTACAGGCCTTGAATGCACCTAAGCATGTCCGCCTGTCCGCTTGGCCATTTGTCTGATTGCGCAACTTAGCAGTATTTGTGGTAAACATTCTCCCGTTAGCGAAAATAGAGATATCGTCTACAAATTTGGAAAAGAGTTTGGAATTGGCCTAAACTAACAATGAACGAAAAACAACAATTTTTTATTTCATTTGAAAAACAAAGGGGTTCTGCGTGTCTATATTTTTGCGGCCAGGAGAGTGTTACACAGATGGACGGAAGGACAGACGGACATGCTTAAATCAATTTAGAATTTGATTCTGATCAAGAATGTATATATTTTGCGAGTCTCTGATGCTTCCTTCCGGGCGTTACAAACGCTCTGACAAATGAATTTGGCATTTATTTGTCAAATCTTTGTAACGCTGCTCCTAGTACGACTGCATATTATCCGAAAGAAACATTAAAGTTACGTACACGTAGAAATAACGTAGAATACATTTCGTTCCGATTTGTTATTTTCTTATATATAAATGACGTAAATATTTTTTCCGCTTCATAGCCATACTACTCTCTGAGCACATTCGCTCTATTTACATTTTACTTAATTTTAATTAAACATCGAAACCAATAGTCGTACTCACTTTTACCGCATAAGCAGTACGACAAGCGAAAGATGAGGAACGAATATAAATCGGAAAGAAGTTTAACGGAATGTCTGCCTGATCGAAACTGAGTGTTTCTCATTTTGGTAGTTAAATGAGACGAACTCCGTCATTTTATATTAGATCGTACTGCACTACACAGCATTCTCACCACTCGTTTTTTTTTTTTTTTTTTTTTTTTTTTTTTTTTTTTTTTTTTTTTTTAGGTGCTTCACCACATTTTCAAATCATTTTAATTTTTTTACACGAACAAAGAATGTAAGCTGAAATGTCACCTTTTAAGCCCATGTTCGCTTGAGACAATGTGAGGGGAATGTGAACGGCCAACATATAGGCATCAACATCATTCCCCGGGGAATTTTTCAATATGACCTAACATATTATAAATTCTAATTACACGCACACTTACTTATACATGATAAACAGTAGTAAGTCCGTTCCGATAATTTCATTAGATTTTTGTTATCACGTTCTTGTAGTTTTGCTGTCCCAAAGTAAGCAAGTAAGCAAGCAAGTGTTGAGAGATCGTGTTTAATTCTCTAAGCGCTGCGAGAAGTGAGCGAGAAAGCTCTACGCATATGTCACACTCTACAATAGTAAAAAGAGTGCCGAGAGTAACGGTTTTCAATCGCTTCCGTTATCCCTTACTACAATTAACATAATATTTATGTGTAGTTCATTGTTATTTGTTTTATTGTTTTTGTGCATAATTTTAATGTCAAATCATTTATTTCGTGTAATAAATTACGATTAGCGAGAAGAATGAGTATTCAGGACGAAAGTGTTCCGCCCGATTTCGATTTGGATTGTAGTGCCGTGCGTGATAATGTCAATCAAAGTACATCACTGCCGGTCAATGATAAATATGAATTAACTACAACAACAAATGCTTGCTCCTCTTCTGAAATAAGTGGTCAAACAAATGCAAGCGAGCCAGCGGATGCAGCAGGTAAGGTATAATGTTCTAAAACGAATCTACGATTTTAAAAATTTTGTCAACATTTCAGAAAGCACTAATAAACGTCCGGCATATTCTCGCAACACCCCGTCTAAGGCCTTTTCCTATCAGGACATACACTCGGAATATACTAAAAAACGTTTTAAACATGTGGAAAGCAAAGTCGCTCAATACATAGCACATATGAAAGTCCAAGATGCGAAACGTCGCAACTCTCAACAATTTCTTAGGTATCGTTCTTTACCCGAAACTTTAGGTGAGAGCAGAGAGCAACATCTAAATATAATCAATACAAGCCAGAAATTTATGTTTCCACGTCACAACGCTGGTGATGCAAATAACAGACCGGCTCAGAAGAACGAATCGGCTTCCGAATCTTTGAAACATGTCGACAAGGACACTTACGCGCAGCTGCTTAGCGATAAGGAGCGTAACGATTATTTGCAAAGCAAACTGGATGAGAAAAACGCTGAAAACTGGCGTCTCAAAAGGAATATAGATTACATGCGCTTCGAATTGACCCAATGCAAGGATAAGCTTCAGCAAACCACTGTGAAACTGCAAAATGCACAAGCTCTTCCCGACTCGTATGGTCGCGTTAGCGCATTGGGAATGGAAAAAAGGCAATTGTGGCAATGTCGCTCGGACAAGTTCACAAAAGCCACTCAAACTGATCTCCCTTTGAGCCCGTCTACAACTCCCGATTCCAATAACAATGGCTACGATTATAAAGGTTTAGGTGTCCGAGCACCGTTAGTCGTAAAAATGCCTAAAATTGTAACTACCATACAACCGATATCGTTAAATTTCGGTAGCGCAACTGAGCGGGAGAAACATGATCATGACCTTAACACAACTATGAGTAAGTTTATAAATAATATTGGGCGAATTCCCTCAACTATCCATATATCAAACAATTATTTTTATACCCACCACTACAATATGGGGTAACGCTCGTATTGTTTTTTTCCAAAATATATATAACACCTAAAGGCAAGCTTCCGAGACCCTATAAAGTGTATATATAGTATTGATTAGCGCGAAATTCTGAGTTAATTTAATCATGTCCGTCCATCTATGTGGCTGTGCGGTGTGTGTTATTGGCGCTCTCCTAGCCACAAAGATGAAGATATCGACTTCCAAGTGAGTAGAAACGTTAAAAATTTCTGCACGTTTCTTCGGTATTGAGAATGGGCCAAATTGATTAGAGCAAAAGCGCGCAATGGAGCGTAAACTGAGCATAACTCAGTTTTTTTTTTAAGAGAAATTTTTGCGCTTTTACTCGTTACTCGGAAATTAATAAAGTTGGAACCATGCAATTTTCCACATTTACTTTACGAAGCACTCTACTATTTACGTGTAAAAATGAAAAACATCCGTCATGCCCACACAAAGTTGCAAGTGATTAAATTCCGTTTTTTTTTCGCTTTTTTGAGGTTTTATCTTATTTATCTTAAGGCAATCAAGACCGAATCTTTGAAAGTATTGTCTGTCTAAAAATGGGTTAATTCTAAAACGATATGGCAGATACTGCGATTAATTTTTTCTTCATAATACCAGCCATATGGGTATTAAATGAAAGAACCTTAAGAGGAGAATGCGAAAACCGTAGTGGTGGGTATGCGAGATTCGGCCTTCGCATACTTACTTGTTTTTTTTTTTTTTTCTAAATAATTCCTTTTGCCATTAATTTCGAAATTGTTTTTGTAACCACTTTGTCGAGCAAAAAAAAAGCAAAAAGCTAGGCAAGCTAGGCAAGCTAGGCAGAACTGCTTTAAATGCAAAATTTATTGTCAGAACTTTAAAATACATTTTTTGGAAGAAACGGAACAAAATCTCGGGCATGTTTCTTCATTTTTTTCATTAGATGTTTTACGGCAGTCTTCACATGATTTATCCACGCGTAAACGCTTAGAACTCGCTTGTTCCGGCAATAAGGCTCCAAATCATTTCATTGATTCGTTCAATACGAGCTCACATTTAGAACTAACCACCTCTTCGGAGGGGGTAGCGGCCACGCAGCAGCACCAAACCGACCAAGACCAACTCATGCATCATACTAATTGCTTACAATACCTTAATTACGATAAAAATGGCAATGCTAACGCTGATAGCATCTACGCCACAGATGAAAGCAAATTATCGATTATGGCAAGTGATGGTGCAGGGAAAGCGCGTAGTACACGTAAACGTCGAAGCTTACACTCTCGTATGGTGCGTCTATTTCGGTCTTGCATCCGATGCAATAATTCCAATCATACTTTGGACAGCACATCAAATAACCAAAGGCAGCAACAATCTTATACGCAGATTCCGCTTTTGGAAAAAAGCTTCAAGAATTATTGCCGCAACGAACATCGAGCTGCAGTGTAATCATAACTTGTTTTTTTGTCAATTTATTTGTTTTCATATATGTTCTCTTCCCCCTTTTTTTTAAGCTGAAAGTATAAAGAATAGCTTAATATCGAGTCCCTGTTCATTCGTCATCCTTGAAATTACACAAAACACTTACAAAGAATATTTAACATATCGCTGTTGTTATTATCGTTTCACTTTACATATTGTCCTACATTACAAATAAATACAAGTCCACGTAATCAATTAAATGTACAATTATTAACATAAATAAATATAAATAAAATAAAAAATTTGTTATAGCGATTAACCTTAATCGCCTAATCGTTTAATCGAAAAACAATGTAAACTGGAGCAATACGAATTCATGAGAGAGACATATCCAACGAACAGAGTACATAGACGAATATATCTCAAGCATACGTATAAAATGAAATTGAAATAGGAAACGTCTGAAAAGGGATGTTGTTGACAAATTACTGGTGCTTGCTTGATAAATAGTTTATGTGAAGAGATTACTTGCTTACTTAGCCAAGCGTTTTTGCGACGAAGGCGTTAAGTGAAATATGTTTTGATGATCTGAATCCGTCTGATCCGTCTACGCTACCAATGATTTGTGAAGAAATCTCTGAGCACAAACTTTAGCTTCTCTACATCTACGTGCCTAGCTTTTGAACGTGACGAACATACAATAGCTTCTCCGTGAAAATGTGCGCTTATCCTAAAGACGGTTTTCGCTCTCTGTCAACTCGAAATGCTATTTACCATTTGCCAATACGCTTACCCAAGTTTGCTGGCTTTGGCAGATATAAATTTCGTTCGAACTTTTTCTCATTGCATCGTTCCGTATGTCAAGCATCCTTTTCCACCGATAATAATAAATTGATACATAAAATAACTAATGTAATGTAAATGTAAATGTAAATCGTTGCAAATCGCAACATTCATACATTTTATATATATGTGATACGCTGTGCTATGTATTTTTTAAAATATTCACAGCGATACTCTTCTTTTAGTGAAGAGCGCTAGAAAGAAATTATTCGTACAATAAATAAATCATGAACATTTAATGCAGTTATTTTATTAAATGAATTTTGAACGAAAAATATAAGATACACATTAATATTAATATTTAGAAGATTTGGTTATTAGCGCATTCCACGATATATTTTTCTCCATTTATTCTTTCTTTCCCTTGCTTTCAGCGTAGCTGCGTGATAAATCCTGCAAAAAGCATTACAAATGTCATATTATTAATTAAAAATAAGAAAAGCTAACGTACTTCGTAAGCTGGCGGTAAAGCATCATTTCTATGGGGCCTATAGAAGCGTTGATTTTCAGTGTTATTATAAGCAGCAGCCAAAGCTTCAGCTTCTTTATTATCTGTAAATAGAAATTTTCATAAAGTTAATAATATCGGTCGCTTCAAGTTGAAAACATATTTTCATTTCATTTCAATTCGAAGCAATGAAGCAAGATAACTCAAAAGCTTACGTTTATTATTTAATAACAAAATCTGGGATTGAATTTAGAATTGTTTCATCGAAATAACACTTGTATTTTGAATTTTCTTAATCTTGCTATTGCCGATTTATGTATTTTATAAAAATATAACAGGTATGGGTATAAAGATGGTTTGACGCATTGGATAATGATAATAAACAGTGCTACCTGAAATTGTTCAAATTAAAAGAAAGAGAAAAACAAACGAAAGTCAAAATTGGAAACTACAAAATAATAAGAAAGTGAAAAAGTATTGTTTGCTTGTGAAACTCGGCTTTTGTTGTTAAACGATATCTCAAGCGAGCAGGGTGTTTGAGAACTACCTTTTTAACATAAAAGCAATTTATTAAAAGTTGTGTAAAAACGTTTCTCTCTGCCTTTCCTCAATTGTCTGCAAATGGAGAGAATAAAAAAAGGCAGAAATATATATAAAAAGATTTTAGTATTTTGAAAATCACACAAATTTTAGAAACAGAAAAAAAAAAAAAAACTTAATGCTGAAAAAACCATTCGTGTTAGACAATGCCAAGAGAAGTTAAAAAACATGTTTGATTACGATGGGCATACGAAAAATCTTAGAAATGAGGAACGAAATCTAATAGCAAATATGCTTTACTATGCTATGCATCTTCACAACATTTCAAAAATCATAATAAGTCGCAATGCGTTTGAGTGGCAGCAACTTTGTCATTGCGCACACATATATTTTTAAGTTTGTCCATATACCTAAGTTGGAATGTTTTTGAAATGTTGAATGTTTCTCACCTTAACTGAAAAACTGAAAAAAGTGCTTGAAATAAAGTGATACCTTGTATAGATCGCCGTTTGGCAAATAAAATTCATTAAGTGCTCACAAATTCCTATCTACTATCGACCGACGAAATGTATGTTTCCGAAAAATCTTTTGACTTTTCTACTTTAGCAAAAACAGTCAGTCTTAAGTCTGAGAAAAAACATTAAATCTAGAATATATCAGATGAAGATACAGTTTTGATTTAATTGTTCGAGCATATCAAATGATCCGCTCTTTGCTATTTTCTTATGCCATTTACATTTGAAAGCCGTGATGGCCTTGTCTTTCTCTTCACATGTACTTTGTATCTTGTACTAGTATGTTTTTGAAATTAATCAGTTTTGCAAAGTTACTCGAAGACATATTATAATGAAAATGCTTGTTTGAAAAGGATTAGAAATGATTTCTTCCAGCGTTAATAAGGATGACTTTAGTGGAAACGCAATTTAAGAAAGAAATGCAATTATTTACTACAAATCCAAATGAGAAACAAAAAGGTAATTATCAAGACTTACGGTGTGGCGGACCGAAGAAGCCCATATCATAGGCTGGTGGTGCATTTTGCTGTGGATAAGGAGGATATGGTGGATATGGAGGAACCATACCAGGCTGATTGGAAGGATATGGTTGATACCCACCTCCACAATCTGTCGAACCACGCGCAGCGGAAGATTGTTGCTCACGTGCATGTGTTGGACGATAAGCACCTTCCTCATTCGGCGGCAATGAAAACCCGTTCCACTCCGGCATCTCTTGTTGTTGTTGTTGTTGTTGTTGTTGTTGTTGAGCCTGGAATGGCCCCGAATGTTGTGACACATGCTGCTGCGCTTGCCGCTGTTGTTGCGTTGCTGGCATTGGGAAACCGTTCCATGGTCCACTACCTTCACTAGGAGGTGGCGAGCTATAAGCCAAGGGTTGGGTTGGATTGTAGGGATGCATTGGTGGTACAAAGGTTGGTGGCGATGGAGCAGTATAAGTTGGGACAGCTAGAGTATTTTGAAGACAAAGAAGAAGAGATGTGTGCAATAACCAGTTTCGTGCGATTTCGATAAACAGAAGCCGAGTTAGACAACACGCAATCAAAGTAGATTGAATGGATACAGATATTATAGATAAAACTTACGTGCGCCTATGCCAGGATAAGGCGGTGGATTATCGGTCATAAAAACAGTGTTAGGGGCCGGTCCACTAAAGGCCTCATGTTGCGGCAACCAGCCATAATAACCAGGTGGCGGTTGATAAGCTGGTGGAGGCGCCTCATACCAATTACCAGACGGTGTATAAGGGGGGGGATCATCGTTATAACCATCATTACGCAAATTGCTCTGAGCCGTGTTAGCTGCTCTTAATAACGCCATTCCATATTCAATAGCACCGCCCGCCCTAAAGTGCAATTTAAATTTTACTTCGCCCACAAAGTTTCCATTTGGTTGAGCTCGTACTTTGCCTTTAATATAATTGGCTCCAAAAACCGGTTGCTCAAGTTCAACCTAAACAAAGAGAAAAACAGAGGAGTGAATCTAACTTTTTTTTCTTTAGGAAAACATCTGCGCGATTTACATCTTTCATAGCGATAAATGGAGCGCTAAACGACTGTAAATGATCCCCTACTTTCTTATTATTGAAAATCATCCGATGCGAAGTCAAATAGATACGTCCTTGCTTAGAACCCTTAAACACGGGGTTATCCTGGCCAGAGAAATCCATGTAAACATTGTCGCTATGCAATAAAATGCTGGAAAAGCAAAAAATTCATCATCAAATTAACATATCGCACCGTTCACAAGAATTTCACAACTATATTTCCTCAACACTTACTATTCGCCAACATGAATTAGTACGCCATTGCTGGCATGAGCAGTATTAACCGACATTTCTTCTACAGTTTCAACAATAAATTCCAAATATTACTTGCTTATACTTTAATTAAATTTATTACTCCTCTCAGTACAAATGACGAATACTTCTTTCTGAAAATTTCAAAGAAAATGACTCATTGTTTTTTCTTTTGATTCGATAATCATAATTTCAATTTCTGTACTAGGGTTTCCGTGGTAACAAATTTAAATATTAATATTGTAAAACACTTGCATTGTTAACTCAACCTGTGAATTAAGCGATATTTTTCCTTAATTTCCGGAAACTTTACAAGAATGTTCTACAACCGAAAGCTATTAAACGTATCAAAAACCTTGGAAGATATATATATTGTCCTTTATTTTTTAAAACTAAGTATTCAATTAAGTATTTGGATAAACTATCTGAATAAATTCTTGAGGTATAGCAGACATATTCATTGATTGATTGCAGTGGGTAAAGTAAATAAAGGCAAGAACAAAATATATGGTCAGCTTGGTCGGTTAATGATATTTGATAGCTGATGCATTTAATTAAATTATAAAATTTCATTCGATAAATATAGAATCTATGCTTTATTTGTGCATTGTTTTGTTATCAGGAAAGAACTAAAGGAAAACTTAGAGAATCAAATTTAAAACTTTAAAATTTTGAAACTATAATTTAGGAACAACGTTAAAATTGCCAAAGTTTTACGAATTTTAAACTGATTTTGCCAGGGTCGATTTTATTGACTATTAAACTTAATCCGAGAACATTTACATTACTCCTGCTACGCTTTCTACCTTTTTACATAAGTTTTCACATGTACCAAAACTAACTCGCTTCTGAACGATACTCCGACTTCAATGTTTGCAGGGTTGGCTGCTTACGCCAAAAGAAGAGGAAAAATCCCTAGTTATCCTAAGCTTGAATGCGCAGCAACGTATTGAGGAATATCTTCAAAATTTAGGTAAAAAAAAGAGCTGTTCACTGCATAGTTGCTTAATCTATTCGAGAACTTGGGACTATTTATCTGAGCTGGATACCATCTATTTACTGGCCAGTGACCTAAAAGAACGAAGGAGTAACACAAATATAATTTATATATAATTATGTTTTATCTCTCATCCATACCGAACATAACATAAATTTTACTTTTAACCATTTGGTGTAGTAATAATTTCATTGGATGCTCTCGAACATCCAATTTCGCTATTCACCACCATTGTTGGCCGCAATTGACGCCAAACAAAGTTGCTCACGTGTTGACCATTCATCCATTAAAAAACTTTCCTGTACCGAAGTCATTCTCACGCGTTTTTATTTAATATATTTATAAAAACAGAGAATATCTAACCATTTCTTCTAATAAGTTTACACAATCTTTTCCTTTTTCAATTCTAATTAATCACCGACATTGCCATATTGCTCACTTTCTTGGTGTAACCGACTGATTCTTGGTGTAAGCCGCTGATTCTTGGTGTAAGAGGCTGATTCTTGGTGTAAGATATTGATTGATTATTATGGTAATTGGTTGTCATAAACTGCAAGAGTGCAGAAGCAAGCTCGTTTGTAGTCAGTTAGCTCTTTTATGTGCACATGTTGAATTTTTGGGCCGAACGTGGCTTTACGAATATATGGAAAGTTATAGACTGAATGTGAAAAAATGTTACTTTTTTTCATTTTTTATGGACATATATGTTGATAGATCACACTGATTTTCTAACCTTGCCTTTCCCACCAGTCAAAGAATGTTCATGATTAACTTCAGTTTGCTATTGTCATTTTTGTGATCATGGCATCTCTACAAAGAAAAGCAACTGAAGCGTATACATCATCGATATTTCGAAGTTTCGGTTTTTGAGTGGTTTCAATTATTTTACACATTACAACAAATTTTCAGTAGTTGATTTCCTAAATAGAAGAAGAAGAAGTTCTAGAGTACTAGAAACTTCTCAAAAAGCTATCATTTAAAGAAAACTTGCAGTTTTCACCGAAATAATGCAGATATTTGCTACCGCCGCAATCATTCCGTTATAACTTTTTTCACATTTGGCATTATTTTTTTCATTGAATAATTCCAAATCGTCCAACTTAGCTCTAAGTATGTTTTTGAATTTTTTTGTCTACTCACAACACTTTTATACAATTTTAGCGCATAGATTAAATTTTATTTTTACTAACTTCCCTTTTCATTTCTTCGAGTGTTTCGTTTTCATTTTATTGCAAGAGTGCGAATACCAACATTCATCGACAACTTCAGGTGCTCCATTCCTTCTATTCTATTCCATTGTTCCACCTTTGTTGCTTATGTTTAGTTGTGTAATTATCTAATTACGACAAGAAAAAGTACTAAGCACTAATTTCTACGGGAAAAAGTACTAAGGTCTTGAAGATATTCAACAACATTGTTTATATTTTCACTTGCTCCGGTACTCATTCGCCAAAAGTCGCTAGAGTGTCTGGCAACTTTAAGTCTACATTCGAAAGGTCCCACTACGAAAACAATATTTTTGCAGGAATTTGGCAATATTACTTAAGTTACAAAATTTTTTTATAGATTACGTTGCTAGGGAAAAGTAAAATTTAGTTAACATTAATTTAAGAAAAATTAGAATCAAACTATAGTTTGATATTAAATCAAGCATAAAATTGATGAATACCAGTAAATATTATGTCTTTTAATTATGCCAATTTGGGCCAACAAGCCTTGGAAAATCTGTGTAAGTAAATAAATTTTTTTGTTTGAGGAGATTATACATCGTTGCAGATGGCAATAAAGTTGTATAAAACTTTTTGCATTAATCAGCTGTTAAAATTTTGTGTGTAACAGAAATGACGTTTTTCAATCTTTATAAATATTTTTTTCAATCACAGTACCGATGTTTAGTTCAATGGCCAATAGTGTTGTTATGCCAAATCATAGCAATTTCATGAACCATTTTACTTCCGCAGTAACAAGTGCAACTGCGTCTACAAGACCATTCAGTGCCAACAATAAATCAAATAAGTCTTTAAATTCAGCTACAATGATAACAACTTCAAGGCGTACTCCAGATCCTCCGCCGGCTCCCCACATAAGTCCTTTAAATAATGCAAAAGCCAACAAGGGAACCGTACCGATGGATTTGGAAAATGATTTGGAAAGCGAAACACCCACAACAACATCGGGTGTTACTTCTACAACGTCAACTGATAACATGGTTGTGAATATGCAAAATGCTAATCTATACTTAAATAGTTTGATGGCCGGAAACATGGCCATGAATACGGGATTCATGTTTTTTCCTACGGCAACTGCAACAACAACCACATCTGCCTCAGGCGGTACATCGAGTAGTCCGCTAATGGATCCGGCCTCAATCATGGCCGCCGCAATGCAACAAATGCAACAAAACTATGCTGGTTATGCTCTAACGGAAACTGCTAATGCTATTGATAATGCTAAACTTCCATTAACAGCAGGTGCGTGTATCTTTTTATATCAAATCTTACGAATCTTATGTTAAGCTGTTCGTTTCTTTTTATTTCTTTTAGATAATTCAAGCAATGCATCTGCCACGTCTGCCAAAGAGGTTATTAAGACAAAAAGCTGCATACTATTACCCCCCAATCCCAATGCTCCTCCGCCGACTATACGCGAAAGGCCGCCCGGTTGTCGGACAGTGTTTGTCGGTGGTCTGCCCGAAAATATCACTGAGGCAATTTTACGAGAGATATTCGAGAGTTGCGGGGAAATAACCACATTAAGGATGTCTAAAAAGAACTTTTGTCATATACGTTTTCGCGCAGAAGAGTCTATTGATCGTGCAATCTTTTTAAGCGGCTATCGGGTGCGTTTAGGCAGTACTAACGAACCGGCGAATTATGGTCGCTTACATGTCGATTATGCACAAGCGCGTGATGATCAATATGACTACGAGTGCAAACAACGTCAATTGCAGCGTGAACAACGTCATCGCGAACGTAGATCTCACGAACGTTCACGCTCAGATTCCCCACCACCTATACCCCATTATTCCGATCATGAGGCTTCAGTGGTGGCCGAAAGTTTGCGCAGTGACGAAACGTTTATCAAAGCAATACAAACAATAACCGTTTGGTTGGAACGAGGCGATTGTACTAAACGTAATGCAAACGTCTTCTACTCAATGATTCAAAGTACTCATGCCCATGTACGGCGGTTAACTGGCGATAAGCAACAACTGGAAGACGATTTACGAAAAGCACGCGAAAGCTATCGAAAACAAATGCTAACTATGTCTGCACAGTGTAAGTATTTAAATTTTGTCATTTTTGTTCACAACGAATTTTTTGACTATTTATAAATTTTATATATATATATATATATATATATATATTTATATCTAATATATATATATATATATATATATATATATGTGTGTGTGTGTTTGTTGATGTAAGACTGAGAGAAACTTGAATGCGATTTCAGTTTGAATTTACGCCGAGCTTATTACGCTTTAGAAGATTATTGTTGTTTGATTCGATTTAAAAGTGAATGAGACAAATTTTAATCAACTTTCTCTGTAGTGGACAACAAATGAAAATCTTTGTATTTTAGATGTTTTGCCCATACCCGAATTAATTCTGCTCAATATTAAATTATATATATATATATATATATATATATATATATATATATATATATATATATATATATATATATATATATATATATATATATGTATATATATGTATATATGTAATTATATATGTATAAATATGTATATATAAATTTAAATAATTATATATATAAATATAAATAAATTTTATATATATATATATATATATATATATATGAATTCTCGATTTTGCCCAAATTTTCTCTTCTGATAGCATCTTTAATTTGAACACTTTCTATACGGTTTTTCATATACCTAATCTTATTAAAAGCATAAAAATTTGACAAAAACGAAATGAGCAAAACTCTGTAAAGCAAAAGCAAAGGTAAACCAGTAAGAACTTATAAATGCTGATTCGAAAATCAAGAAAAATTTGAAGGTTTGTAAAAAACAAAGCACGCCCTGCTGCAGTTTTGGTAAGATCAACCATGCAGAGTAAGCAAAGGTGGAACAAAAACAAATAAAAAAGAATGTCAACATCAAGTTTACAGTTATATGGTCAGACTCTTGCCGGATTGAAGCTAGATGAGAGTATCAGAGTACAGCTATAGGTAAACTAAACTAAAGAAGAGATTAAATGGGATTCACTTCGTTTACATTATTATATATACATATATAAATGTAAATATATATAATTATATTTATATATATTTATATATTTATTTCATATTTATATATATATTTATATATATATTTATATATTTATATTTATATATTTATATATATATATATTTATATATATATATATTTATATATACAAAATTTATATATTTATATATATAAATTTATATATTTATATATATATGTATTGTTTAACCTTATTAGAAAAAAAAAAAAAAAAAAGTAATAAGAAGCAACAAATAGCATTTCTACTGAAATGAAAAAAAGATTTCAAAAAAACTGTTTTTCCTTCTTTTATTAGTCTCGACTAGAATTAGTCTACCTTCTACATACATACGTGCAGATTGTACGTATGTAATATGTATACGATACACTCCTTGTTTAATTTTTGATTGATTTACATTGCATTACAAATATATACATATATACCTTAATTATTGCCTATTCAGTCACTCAGATTGAAAAAGTGTTCAGTGCTGCTAGTCACAAGAAGGTTTGGGACCATTTCACCAAAGCCCAAAGAAAAAACATCGACCAATGGAAAAAACTGGCTACGGTATGTACAAAATTATAAAAAAAATAGCAACTTAACAGCAACAACAACAACTAAATAATAAAAAAAAAAAGAAGCTTTTTGTTGTGCATCAGTAATTTAAACGTTTTGCTTTCGTTTCATACGATTAACATTCTTCCAGCATGTTTTCAAACCCTTAACCTTAAAGCCGCCATCTTAGAAGGGTGTACAACGTTTATTATGCCGACAAAACAAAAGTTTCTCATATAATGTGTAATATAGTAATGATATGGAAAGAATTAAGCGATGACTACTTAAATGTTGCACAAAATTATTCAAAATGCTTGTAAGTTTCTTAAGTTGATTTTCGAGTCGGTCGAGTAGTAAACGTATTGTATTCCTATTTTTCGATGGCGCTTATCTATGTATGTATGTGTGAACAAGAACACTAATATATTTCTGTTCTATTTGGTTTTTTATTACGCGTCTTTGACTAGCACTAAAAATTTCTTTTGAACACCTTCACCTTTAATGTCTATATTATATGTGATTATATGATTAACCATTAAATGTGTATTGTATATTTTTAATTAATCGAAAACTTGAAATAATCATTCTATTAAATATAAAAATTAAGCCATCATTACTAAAACATTTTTAATTTTATCATTAAATCTTTCATTTGTGCAGTGATTTAAGCAATGGTATCCTTTGTGTTAACGAAATTATTATTCTATCACTAATGATTTATACGCACATATACCTCTACTTATCTTAGAAGATTCATCTATTTACTCATTCTTGAAACTGAATGATCGAGTTTAGGCGGCTTCTTTCGGATTTTTTGAAAACTTATTTAAGCCCTAAGTGTAATAAAAATAGCTTTCCTTTAAGGAGTAAACATCATGCTAAGCATATCTTTTTATTAAAACTCTCGATCAGAATTGGTATTCTTTTATAAAACGTTTGTTTATCATTTAATTCATTAAAACCAGAACAAGAACAAGAACAAGAACAAGAACAAGAACTACAACAACAAAAAGTATATAAAATGATTTTTATAAAAATTTATTGTAACAAACATATGAAGAAAGGTAAGTACCCCGTCCTTTACAAAATAATTTTAAAAGATTTCCCCCTATTGTAGGAATATTTAGAGAACATTTTACGAACACACTTCCAATAGGCTGTTTATGATTTCAAACTAAAATATATAATGTTTTTGTATGCAGAAGAACATACAGTGAAAAGACCAAATCTATCGACAAAAAAAGAAATTTATTAAGCATTTTTTGCATTTTTTGCATATATTTTTTCTCCCCCCTGTTTTTGTATATAATGGGAAACTTTTTTTTTTTTTTTTGCTCACCTAGGAGTTGCGTAGCATACAAATCGAAGATGACGAAATGGAAATGTCGGATGAAGATCGCGATTACTATTGTCAAATGCCTGCCTCGAAACGGAAACGTTATGAAAGCGATCATCTCAGAGTGAGTTTTAAATTGCATTTCTTTTAATACATATTTACTATGATTTTATTAAATTTCACATCTCGTTAAAGAACGAATCCTTCACATACTCAATTGGCCGGTTCGTTTTTTAAACTACCGACCTCTTAACATTTTATTAAGCACACGAACAATTCGATAACTTGAATGAATATTTCGTCCCAAGTCATTCAAAAATTCTTGTGACGTAACGATGTGATGCTTTTTCCGTAAAAATACTTAAAATTACTATAAATATCTCTTGGTTCGTGGTTTTGAAAACTTCCTGCGCAAATTGGTAAATATCGGTTCGCTATTCGTCAATTTAAATGAATTCTTTGATCGATAGAATTATTTACAAGACATCCAAACGTTATCAATATCTGTTGTATAACAGAAAAAATTCCACTCGATTAATCTTTGCTTTAAATAAGTAACTCTGGCAAAGATTTAGAAATTGTTTAAGACTTCTGTCCCACATCCAATATATATATATATATATAGAAATCGTAAGAGAAACATACACTTTCCCGCGTAACATGATCGTTTTTTGTACCAAACTTTGAGTAAGAATTTAACTTTCATTTTATTTATTATAATACCCATCACTGTAAGATAGGAGTACACTTATTTTGTTTCTTTCCATAATGTATGTAAGCTTCGGAGACCACGCAAAGTGTATGTATTCTTGGAATTCTGAGTTGATTTAGCGATCTCCGTCCGTCTGTATGCCTGTGCGGTGTGTGCTGTTGGCACTCTTATGGCCGCAAAAATGAAGCTATCGTCTTCAAATTCAGCAGAAACATGGGAAGTTCACGCACGCAGGTTGGTATTGAAAATGGATCAAATCGGTGGAAGGAGACGCCCACAGCACTACGTAAATTGGGTATGCCCCTGTCTTGCAAACGAAATGAAAATTTGTTTTTTCCTCGTTATTCATAAATTGTAGCAGATAAACGTACAAAAATTTGGACGCATATTCTACGGGCGATGCTGTAGCATGCATATGCACAAAAATGGTAAAAATTAACCGCGCCTACCTAAGATTATAGTGTACCAAAATTTAATTACCTCTTCAATATCTTTATAACGCGTAGAAGCAAGCTGGAAAAACTCCATAAAGTACATAAATTCTTGGCCAATTTCATATTTGGAATGCACCTAAACATGTTCGTTTGTTCGTCTGTCCATCTGTCCATCTGTCTGTTTGCGTAACTTTGTGGTAATTGTGGTAAGCAAAAAAGTTTCAAAAGAATGTGGCATTGAAGTAAACTTTTTAAGGGACACGCCTACAGCGCTCACATGCGACAAAAACTTTTATTTGAAAAATAGAAGAAATCAACTGCGCCCACTCTATATTATAGAGCATAAGGACTTTGGTCTTCTTCTTTTTTAGGATACGGAACGGTGATGGGAATAAAAAATTAAACATGTGATTTAAAATATTTGAAAATGAAAATTTGTCAAAAAAAAATTTATTATTTCGTTATTATTATTTTATTTTTTTTTTATTAATTTTGAAGGAGGAAAATGATTCTTTGCGTTGTCAACTCGAAGCCATACGTAATGAGATGAGTTTAGAGCGTACCGATCTGAAGTACAATAGCGAATTTCGCGAGAAGCAAATTAAAGTGCTGCAGGAGACAATACGCAACATGCAGACACAATTATTGCAAACGAAAATGCGGGAACAAAAAGATAATAAAATTATCGAACAGTTGGAGAAACGATTGAAGGAGGCGGGTGTTAAGCAACTGCTATTGAAAACAAAAATACGTGAGACGACCGAAAAGCTGAAGGATCGTGAACAGTCTAGCGTGAATTCGGAAACAAGCGAATTTTGCGAGCTAGAAGAAGCGGAGAAAAATCGAAACGTAGATAATTCAGAAATTATCGACATTGATGTGGATAAAAGTGATGATGAGGTGAAGATCGTAGAAGAATTTAATAAAGCAGAGCAAGGCCAAGCCCAGCAAGAAATATCAAAAGAATTGAAAGCGTCGAAATGCTTAAATACCAATACTAAGCCAATGAACTTGAAAAGTTTAAATAAAAAATTGCAAGTGGAAACTGAAACCCAAACCATAAGCGCAGAATTTGAGGTAAATGCAAGTAAAAAAATTTACATGTACGACGATGCATTTCATATATTATATAACTTTTCTTTTTTATAGACCAAAGCCTTACCTTTAGATGAAGCCCAACTTATAGCTTTGACAACCGCCTTTCTATTAGTGCAACCATTAGGTTGTAAATCGGATACTATTTGTTCATATATAATCAATCTAACAAAGGACCCATGTTTACAAGCCTGTCATTTAAATTCGGTGCTAAAGAAGTATGAAAGACTTTTTCAGATTGAAAACACAAACAATGATACAATTGGCGATTCCGGTATTGTTTGGAAATTTTGTGGACTTTTGAAGCAATAGATTTGCAAGCGAAATTAACACACACACACACACACACTCACACACCCATACACGCAGAGGGAGAGAGTTTAAAGTGAATAATTTTTTTTATTTTTTTTTTTATTATTATCGCAATTTGTATTTAGAAGCTAGTTTTCGACACATTTTCGCATTAGACTCGTGCACCGTTATGGCTAAAATATAGATAAATGCGATATGCGAGTCTTAATATACCTACCACTATATACCTAACACTTTAGACTCACCTTCCGAGCTGAAATAAGCTGCTTTATAAGCTTTGTCGTTCTGACATAATTTAATGCAATTCGACGGCACTTGGACGCCTCGGTATCAATGGAAGAATACTGCATTTGAAAATAATTCAAATGGAATTTTTCGTTTAAATTCTTTTTGTATAATACTTCATTTTCTATTATAGCGAAACAATTTTATAATAAAATTATTTTTGAACGAAATTGAATTCAAATTTTGAATATAAAATTTTAAGAATACAATCTAACAAGTGGTTAAGAATCTCAAGCTGATTGCTTTAGATAAACATTCGCTGAGACATTACTAAAATTTGTAAATGCGAGGATGTACGAAATCTGAATTAGCTATAGTTAGTAACTTGGAAAGTGCTCGTAATATATCATGTAATTGCAGAATATTCACAAGTTTTATTTTATGCACATAAGAACAAATTAGAAATTAGAAAAACAAATGAAATAAAATTATTGCAATTGTAAAATGAAATTTTTTAAAAGATATATAGCTTTTTAATATTCGTTGCATGCTAATAGATTTCTTTAGTTTCGATTGTATTCTAGTGCATTGGATGCTCATAATAAATTATCGGATTCTCATCTCCCTGTTTTGCGTTACTTGATACTCCTTTCTTCACTATCCTTGAGCTTTTCTTCTTTTCGGTCGATCGACATTGCCTGTGGACTGGTCGTCAAGTCTTCACTAAGAGCTTATATGTCATTAAGATCACACACGCTACATGAAATATAAGCTCAACAGTCTGAAGACTGTGAACGAGCGGACCCGGTAGGGTAATATATGCTCATCGCGATGAAAGTTATTCCGTAGCATTGTTATTTTATTAGTTTCTGTAAACTAATCAAATGAACTAAATTGAAGAGATTTCGGCGAGTTATCTCGAGCGAACAGCTGGAAGTCGATTTTATCCAATTACAGGCTTGCATTGTACAAACGAGGGCCGTCTCAAGGATATTTAAGGAAGCGGCATATGGAAGTCGCATAGAGAAAAGTTTCTCTTTAATGAAACTGAAGCAAGGTCGAGACATTTTTATCGCGTCTTTAAGCAACAAGGAATCAGTATAAATGATAAAAATATCTGCTGCGTAAACGGCAGAATAATAAAACAAGGATACTATGTATGAGGCTGACTTGACTTTCAATTTAGTGCTGTCAAATCGGAGTCGACATTGTAACCATATTTCTCTTCAACTTTTTTTTTTTTTTTTTTTTTCTAAAGCAAGAATGGACGTTATGACCTAGGTGTACTTTTAGGTTTCCTAACAGACCAGAATTATTTTCACATTTAGTCGCTATTAAGGCTTAAGAGAATATTAAGCAATGATATATTGAACTGAAGATGAAAGAGAGAGAGAGAGAGAGAGTAATTAACCTAAACAAGTGTAATATACATTTTAGGGTCATCGGGATGATTACTCTGCAGATGTTTTTAACTAAATTCTTATTGCCAATTGTCTGACTGAGTGACAGATCGAATTTGGAGGAGTCATACGATGCGATAGAACTATATTTGATTTTTTGCATTCTATTATAGACAACAATTTCTATGACTGTGATAATCAAAGTTACTTGTACGGCTCAGGCAATATATCTCTGAATGGTTTTCATTCTATCTTAGTGTAGACTTCCACTTATCTCATTTCTTTCTGGCCATCGCGATATTACACACGTAAAGGGGACATTATCGCTCTGGGAAATGGAAAAAGAAAAGAATTTCAAAAACTTGAGAATAATTAGTAATTATCATCATGGTTAGTGTAAGAAGAAGATTTGTTTGCACGACAATGGCTCTCGTGAGTACAGAAATTTCATATTTTATATTGTGTAAAGACAGACGGATATGCATAACCATATCCACCACAAATCGAAGGCAAATGGTATTTGCAATGATGCGACAGGATTGCTTTACACTTGAGCTTATAAGGAAACGCGCACATTTGTGCGAAATTGTACTTCGATATATAATATGGGGCACACAACTAATGATAATAAAAAAAAAAAAAAAAAACAAAAAACAAAAAAACAATACACGCGAAAGTATTTTTTGTTTTGTGTTTTTTCATTCGTTTTCAGTCGCCGAAATGATACATCGTAATCACAAGCACGCACACACACATATGCATCTGCAGAACTTTCAAACAGATATTAAACACATTAACAAGTGAGAAACAAGTAAATATTAATAATATGTAAAAAATAAATCGGTTCAATTCACAAAGCAGTGGCAGCAGCAATACAATGTTAATGATTGACTAACGTAATGCCGGTCTGCCTGGCTGATTATGAAAATAATGATAATGTATTGGTATCCGCGTATGCATCGTTATACGCGTACTTTCAATATGTGCGCAGTGTGAGTGAAGTGAGTGTTATTTTACTGATTACTGTAAAGAAGAAATGAAAGACACACTGAAACTATATTTTCATCATACTATTTATTGTCTAACCGAACAGTCAGTCTTCAATAAGAATTCAGTGCGCGCGGTGCAACTTTAACGAAAACCCTGGCCAAACTAACGTTTAACGTAATATGTTCATTTAGTTTAAGCACAATTTAACTTAAAGGATTTTTAACGTAACGTAAGTAAATGAACGAACGTTCAAAACAAAATTTTTGAAGAGAACACAAAATGTTTCTTACAAACAAGCGTTGAAAATGATTGCAAGCAACGAGAAATGCTTTTGTTCGTTCCTCTAAAACAGAGAATAAAGGAAAATGAACAAATTTTAGCCGGTCAATACTAAATGATTCATTGTCAAGGTTAAAAACTATTTTCTTCTCTTTTTTTTTTTTTCAATTTTTTTTTTTTTTTTTTTTTTCAAATAGAAAATTTATACATTTCACGTTTATATATCGTGTATTAAGATGGGAAAGGTTAAACGGGTTATTCTGTCTGTGATGGGGACAATATAACGTTTGCCTATTATTTTTTTGGATAGATGATAGAATAAAAAAGAAAAATGTTCGCATATCTATACATGTGTGTGGGTTTGTTTTTCTTTTTCTTTTGCATCTTCCAAACTCACTTTCGTCCTTGCACTTTACAAGTTGTGCTCGCTATCCGTGTTATCTTTCTATACTTTCGTCTTTCGTCTTCATTTTAGTGAAAGGCAAGTAATTATGTATATAATGTTGTTTTGTTTTTGTTATTTTTACTTCCCCTTTACCTTTTTTTTTGTGTACTATATCGCGATCGAAAAACAATGGGCTGCTGTTTGCCTTTCAATAAAATTTTTTATTGAATTATTTGTAATGGACAAAGGACAGGATCACAAAGCAATAAATATGAAACCGAATTTTATACCTTTGGTGCAAGAGCACGAATAGAATGAAATTTCAAAGTAGCGATGACCTGATCCCTTCTTGATATTGGACAGACATTCGAATGCAATTTTCATAATTATTATCGTGATTGCCTAAATATTTCGGCTGCACGCACTCGTCTAGGAAAGGGATTTTAGCAAGTTTTTATAACTTTCGAAATCCATTCTGTGTACACTGATGCACACGACACGAAAATGAGATGCACGTAGGGTAGCTAAACTTTTTTTCTACTTACAGGTTAAGATTCTCTCTTTTGTTCTCTTTTTCTATTACAATTTCTGGAAGAGCAATTATTAGTTCAAGGATTTGAAGGAATTATTAAATAAATTCTTTTAAATTCAGCGCAGTTTACAACGCAGTTTACGCAATAAATCACTAAAAATTCATTTACTGTAGTTTTAGTGCACTTTGATATAATTTTTTTTAAATATGATTAGCACACGAACTTATCACTCTTATTAGTGTCATCGACTTTGCTATCAAAAAAAAAAAAAAAAAAAAAAAAAATCAAAACAAATTTCTCATTGACTTCTTTCTTACATAGGGATGATCAAAACGCTAAACGAGAAAAAGTATTTTTTTATTCAACACAAATGTCACGTTCGATCTTGCTTGTGAATCGCTTTGTTTTTTGTTTATCTCTCTACATTTAACAACTTGTTGACAACTTGAAATTCAGCAAAGATTTTAAAGATGCAGATGCCGATAGATTATCATAAAGGGCGTTGAAAGAATTTTCTTTCAATGTTCCTTTATTAACATTTCCATTGAAGTTTTCTTAAGCTTGTAAGAAAAGCTAGATTGTGTTAAGGTCTCGAGAAACCTATTCGCTAAAAACAATGCTTTTGATGAGTAGAATTGATTCAAGTTTGCTTACGAAAACGAGTAGATATCCCGATTGGCCTTCGTCGTCGGATCTCTTTTGTACTGACCGGCGGAGTATAAGGATATAGCCGATTTCGATTTTTATCTCTTTTACACCCAACACACACACCCAACACACACACACCCAACACACATACACCCAACACACACACGCCCAACACACACACGCCCAACACACACACACGCGCGCGCACATACACCCAACACACACACAAACACACAGACAGACAGACACACACACACACAGAGACACACGCACACTTAGCTAATGGTCTCAGATCAAGTTTGAAAATACTTACGATATGCCGCCGACAATAGTGAAAAAAGGTATAAGAGGGCTGCAGTTAGGGGGAATATCATAAAACTGTGACTGCAACCCCCTACACAACATATAAAATGATATTTATGTAGAAAACATTTTCAATAATTTTTTTAATGTCAATTTTCGCTATCCATCACCTGTCTTTGTGCATATTTAACTAAATGCTTTCAAGTTGTTCGAAACGATAGAAAGCAGTGATCTACTCTTAGGCGAACATAGCGTTTTCAGTTGCCCTCGCCTAACCCGTTTACTACTTGCACTTATGACGGATGACTTGCCTCCCTTTATCGCTTCCAAAAGGACGCCGTTAAAGAATCGAAACTTTTACAAATAGATGATCCGCAAGTCGTTCCTAACCTTAACATTATATAATCACTTACGTTTTATCTGCCGTTCGTTTTACGATTTTTCGATAACATTTATGAAATTGAATAAACATTTTCTTTATAGTTTTCGTATAGATGGTTTTCTTTAAAAGCTCTTATCATGAATTTGAAGCGAGTATAATTCCATTAATAAATAACAAAAATACATAGCGTTTTGAGCGAGCTGTTACGAACAATGTGTTGTCTACACGCCTAAATAGTTAGGAAGTAATGGTGTTCAGTTTCAACATTGTATCCAAAATTTTTAAACCGATACTTCGAATTACTCGAAAAAGGCGAATCTTACCGGAATAAGTTTTTGAATTCAATTAAACGAATGATAGGAATTAAGGTTGATTTGTCAAAAGGTTGATTGTCTGCTTGTCACAGTGTTAATGAATTCCCTTCTTTTTCGCCACCAGTCAATCGGCACATTTATAGCTACAATCAAAGCATTCCCTTGAGTTGGCATTGTGTGTGTGTGTCACTGAACCCGGCTCCATTCTTTGGGATCCTCAAGAAAAATTATTATATGAAGCAGGAAATGATTCTTAAGTTAGGGTGAATAAGGTCGCGGTCGTCGATACACTCGGGAAAATTCTTGAGAACTTAAAAAATTGGTTAAAAAGATTGCCAATCGAAAAATATTGCTGCCAATATCGTGCAATTCGTCGCAAAAATTGCTCTCAAATGAAGTGCAAAATTTTGCAAATGCCATTTGAAAGCTGGAATAGTCTCGGTCCCAGTCAAATTGGTACGTCCATCGTGAGCAAACAGTTTTGCAGGTTTGTTCTGTTAGAAGGGTAAATTAAGTTTGGACGGTAATGTAGACAAGGTCGTGGAGGTCTTAGGGTTTATACCGATTATACCGATCGATTGAGGATCAGTTTGTGTTTCGCTTATCTATTCCTCTGTCCGTCTTGTATATGCGACCTACAAATCGCAATTTTTTTGACATTTTCCTGAAATCGTACACCAACGTGTTTCGGCTCGAAGAAGAAGTCTTCTTCTTTTTTCGGATAATGAAAATGGTTTGGATCCGACCAATTTCCATATAACGCCTTATCTTGAAAAGTCTTTTTATGAGGTTTTGCAGGTTTGGTCTGGTAGAGGGGTAAATGAAGTTTGGGCGGTAATGTAGACAAGGTCGTGAAGGTCTTAGGGTTTATACCGATTATACCGATCGATTGAGGATCAGTTTGTGTTTCGCTTATCTATTCCTCTGTCCGTCTGAAATCGTACACCAACGTGTTTCGGCTCGAAGAAGAAGTCTTCTTCTTTTTTCGGATAATGAAAATGGTTTGGATCCGACCAATTTCCATATAACGCCTTATCTTGAAAAGTCTTTTTATGAACAAAACTGTATTAATCAAGTTGATGTAGGGTATTTAACGGTGGACTATGGCTCACTATATTGCATTTACTTGCTTTTTATTTTGAAGTATATTCGGCGCAATTAAGTTCTGCAATGCAATGCAATGTCATTCCTGTCGTTCCGATCCGGTTAACTCAATTTTCGAGTTCTTTGTGCGCTAAATCTGGCCTATTTTCCACAATACCACACCGCGTTCACTGTTCTTTTTTTGGTGCACAAAAATATATTACCGTTTATGGCTCCTTGACCGACGACTTGAAATAATCTGACAAAACGTAGTCTAAAGATGTTAAATGATTCAAAACGATGTTCTGAAAAGCCAGACGGCTGTCGGGATGTCGGAATTTCTTCGAAAAATTTGCTACACAGATCAATATTTTCGAATTCAAACCATAAATCTTTAGCATTTTGCATTCGGGATAAGGTCATCTTCGTTCCCGTTTTCAAATCATATCGACCGATAACTTTTATGGGATCTGAAGCTTGCTCAGCTTGTCAATTATTCGGTATTAATAGGCTAGACATTACATCTGACTATAAATTGATCAAATGGGATAAAAATGGCGCACTTTTTGAAAGACATCACCATTTAATTTTCAATTAGATCAGATATTGATCAGATCTGGGAGTGGGAGCATTATTTTTGTAAAGATTCGCCAAATTGAACTCACACGCAATTCCCACTGCTGAGAACGGTGGAGATTTTTTTTTTCACTTCAAGAATTTGTGGTGCATTGGATACGAAATTATTAACATTGCAACGGACAGCGACCAACCGACCAAAACGATCATCATGGCAATAAATCGACAAAAGTGCAATATCGCGAAAGAGGGTTTCGCTAAAATATTTCATTAATTTTCGAATTTTATTAACGCTTATAACTCCCTACGATAACGTAACAAATCACATACCGCCACTATTGAAATATCCGTTTAGCAATAATTTACACAATATCGACAAGATAAGGTGTTTAAATAAGGAAACGACATTCGTATTAATTCGTATTAAATATAAATATAGAAGAATTAAAAATCAACCGAAAACAAAGCAGTTTTTAATTAATTAGTGAGCTTTCAAAATAAAGTGAGAGGGCGATAAAAAGTAAGGCTTGCTGTGTCACGGTTCTTCCGAGTAACAATTAACTTAGAAGTAAAAGCGAACGAAATTTATTATGCAAAGAAAAATGAAACAATGTTTGAAGATTGAAGATGAACCCTTTCCACCCCTATGTCGATTGTTGACGACGACGACATCGCATTTTTTACATCAACTCCCATGTCGAGCTAGATTCGACATTTAGAGTTATTTAAAATCATTAAATGTTTTTTTGTTTTTATACCCCCATCAATGAAGGATGGGCGGTATTCATTTTGTCAGGACGTTTGCAACGTCAAGAAGGAAGCATCAGACCAACTCCCCCATCTCTTCCCCCCTACTCTTCCCTCCTGCCCAAAACAAATAAATTCTTCATTAACATCAAATTCTAAATCTATCTAAGCATGCCAGTCTATCCGTCTGTCCGTCTGTCTAATGTCTGCTGTAAACATTTTGCTGGCCGTAAAAATAAAGCTATCGACTTCAAATTGCCAGAAATATTCAAAGTTCTTGCACACAGGTTGATATTGCAAATGGGCCAAATCGTCGAAGGACACGCCCATAGCACCATGTAAACTAAGAACCCCTTTGTTTTTCAAAAGGAATGAAAAATTGGTTCTTTGCTCACTACACATAAACTATAGCAAATAAATGTACAAAACTTAAACGCATATCCTATGGGCGATGCTCTAACATTTGTGCACAAAAAAAACAAAAAAATTGACCACGCCTATCTCTAATTTAATTGTTTTTTTTTTCAATATTTTTATAATGCGGGGAAACAAGCCTTAAGCACCCCCCCTCATATAGTATACGAATTGTTAGACAGTTTCCTAAACATGTCCGTCTGTCCAGCTGTCTGTTTGCGTAACTTTGTAGTATTTGTGGTAAACATTTTCCCGTTAGTAAAAATGAAGATATTGCAAAAGAATTTGAAATTGGTGTAAACATCTCCCAAGGACACGCCTACAACGCCCAAATGCCTCTACAATAAAAACTTTTATTTTACCCACTCCATATTATAGAGCATGAGAATTTTGTACTTTTTCTTCTTGGGGGTAAACGGTGATGGGTATAAAAGATTTGGTGCCGACAGAAGTGAATTTTTTTTTTATTTGTTTTCTTCTTTATTGGTGAGCACTTTTCATGCATTTTTGCAAATTGATTGAGTGGTTAGTGGTAGGGAGAAAAAAAAATTCACTCTTAACTAGGAATCATCAAGACTGCACACCAAATGTCGGCTGCAATTAAACAGAGTCCCTAACTTTGTATTTTCAATTTCGGAATCTAGATCCGCATGAGTAAGCGAAAAGGTAAGAACAACGACTGGCATGTGAGTGTTTGCGGATTCAACTCTTAAGTGCCGTAGAGTTTACTTTGATCGCATCTACTGTTGGTGAAGACATCACACTTACCGATTGGGCACACTCGGCCATCTACGGTGCGGTCGCTTCCTCTCTTTTTCTCTCTCGTCATGAAAAAGAAACATCTCCTACTTGGGAGAAGGGTTAAATTTATTAAAAAAGTAAATAAAATTTTGTGAAGTTAAACAAAATTGATTGGAAAGCCTAAGAATATATCGTAAGATTGGTGTAAGGACAAGCACTTTTGATGTGTTGCGATGTGACGATGTGACGACATTTGCTGACACAGTTTCTACAGAGTATATAGAAACCCATACATATTTATAAAATCAAACAAATCAATTGATGCTTATATATATAGCTGTTAGGGTAAAGATTAGAAAAATTGTAGACATTAATCTTTTTACGGTTGTAACTGTATATTTGTGTCAGCTGATTGTTGATAAATGCGTACGCTTCGAAAATTAATGGGGCATGTATGCATGCGTCCATGTGCGATAACCCTTATTGTGGTCATAATGAATAGGAAATTCAGTTATTGAATGCAAGTTTAAGAAGTTTAAAAATAAATAATTGCAAGAAATATTTGTTTATAATAAAAATAATAACAATAATAACAATAATAATAATAATAATAATAATAATAATTATCAAAAGAAAAACAAACACATTAAATGACATCAATAGCACAATAGCACAAAATTAAATTACTATTTACTGCTTCAGTTCAAAAAAAAAAAAAAAAAAAGAAGAAATTTATTTTGCAAGTCTTATCAAGCTTACGACAAAACTAATGGAATAAGTTCCGTTTCTAACGTAGCTGACAGACGTGACCTATATATATATAGGTATAACACCCTATATGGACGCAATTATTCGACAATCTGTTAAGTGTTGCTACTAAACAATGCTCTGGGTAAAGTGAGAGTATGCGTACACTATTCTTCTTCATTGCGGGGGCGGGGGTGGGGGGGGGGTTGGCTATATAATTAAAAAGTAAACAACATTATTGAACATAATTGGTTGCATGGCTTTGTATTCATGCTTTGCTTTGTATGGTGTGAGCAGCACAATGAAACAGGCGAACAAAACTTGAGGAATAAAGCTTTTAATGTGTCCTTCCAATCGTTACACACTAAATGATCATTTTTAGGTATATCTTAATGTGTACCACTCTTACCACCTCTTACAGCAATAAATTTACTAAACTTATTATATTTTCATTTTGTTCATATTTCATTGTATATGTAACATGTTGCAATACATTGCTGACAGTTATAGTTCCCTTTGTTATTGCGCGCACACATGTTTTCACAACTTTCTTTATTTGTTTTCCTATATTATATGCGTTACTCTTACCGAACACACCTATTATTATTATTTTTTTTAATAATGAATTTTGTCAAGTTATTATTCCTGAACGTGTTTTGTTGGTACCCACACTTAAAACGGAGGAAAAGGGAAAGGGAGATAGATCTTAATACTCATAGATTATTTTTCTCTCGTATCTTTCTTAGAGACGCTTTAAAGTTCAAGGTGAGAATGTATGTACTCTCTATGGGCATAATTACCAAAAAAAAAAAAAAAAAATAAATAAATAAATAAATAAATAAATAAATAAATAAAACAAATTTGACGTGATGAGTAACGTATCACAGCGTAGTATAGTTTTCCTGCTTTCCTGTTTTGTTTATTTTACTCTAAAATGTTAATTAATTATTAAAAAGCAGCCTGCTTTAGTTAGTGCGTTCTTCCGAGTTTACGTTTTTCAATTATTTGTTACGCACTTGTGTACTTTACGATTTTATGTGCGTGTGTTATAATTGAGGTAAAAGATGGAGACTAAGTTCGCTTTCAAGATTCGACGAAGTAATGGGTTGCAGAATTCTTCCGTGATCTCTGCGCTCTTATAGTTTCTTCTTCCCATTGACCGGCACTTTGGTTGGTTGGTTTTAAAAATCATTTCACTCCAAATTTAATCGATTTTCAATTTCCATTAGCGGTAGAAAAGCAAAAGCGATCATGAATTGTACATCTATAGAATTCATTTGCGGCCGTCTGTCTCAATTAAGTTGATTGTAACCGTTCTTTCCGCTTTATAGCGGGCGCTACACTATATCAAATATATATCAAATTATAATTCAATTCTGATATGAATGGCGATTTTTGCGATTTATCATAACTTTCTTCTATGATGGTAGTTAACGAAAAGACTAAGAACTAAATATTAATGCGGAATATCGCGCAATCTAAAAGTTCTCTGATGCGATATGACAAGCGAGAGGATAGATCGAGTATGACTCTTATTTTGTAGTGAGAATGAAAAGCTTTTTAAGATGGAAATCACGTTTTGAGACTTTTTCTTTTTTATTGAAATTCTACTTAAAACGTATTATCTAACTGCACGCATTTGATCGGTAAAGTCTTAATATTATTCACAAAGTTATGTGCTTACGCGCTGCGGAATATTTCCATATACTTATATAGATTAAATAAATATCAGATATTTATTCTCCTACTCGTTTTACATACATGTTTATTTATAATTGTTATTTAATTAACAACAACAACAACAACAACAACAACAAGTGACATGAGTATACAACGCACTCTTTATGCATAAAATGTTTTTGATTTATGAAGAAATGTAAAACCAATTCTTTTCCTAAATCAATCAATGCGATTGATTTCCGCGTCAACTGGTTTGCGAACATGAAAACTGCAACGCGGTTTGATTTTTTACTTCGATCCATTTTGTATTGACTGGATTTCGAAATAAAAATATTTTAATATTTTTCAAAATACTTTAATCATAAGATAGTTGCCCTACAAAGACTATATATATATATATATATCAAAGCTTATCGGTGCTATATAAAAATGATCCATCAAATGTTTAGTCATATATTTCCCTTTTACGATCGGCATTCAGGCATAATAGCCGGACACGAAGAATTACAAACGACTCGTGCATATTAGCTCGAGTCACTTTTTGTAGGTAACTTCCGTTTTTTCATCAGACATTTATATTAAAATTATATTAATTTAACAGTTGATTTTTAGGTATTCAACTTTTTCGCTATACCTCTTGTTGATTGGCGTCGATTTTGCTCTAATATTGCCTTTAAAAAGTCAAGTCGTCATAATCGAAGGGACGTCCTGTCTTTTAAGGTCATATCTTCAAAACGAAATTTTACTAACCAATTTCTAACTGCCGGGATCAGTTAACAGTCCTTCGCCGTATAAATACCCAAAGCATTACATGTCGAATATGCACTTTTTGACTCCCCATTCAGAGGAATGTCACAGCGCCCACATAAAACAGTCTACTAACTAAGACTAACTGAATTCTCATTTATATAGTAAAAGCAAAACCTCGTTTGTTTCGGTGACTTATAGTTACTTACGACTCGACCATAATACATTTTTCGATGCTATCCATGGCTACCTATTGCTTAGAAATTTTCATTCTTTTTTTCTCTTTTGTTAATCCTTTGTTCGTTAACTTTTTCGTTATCTGACCTTCACTCATCTATAAATATATATATATATATATATATATATATATATATATATATATATGTGTGTGTATGTGTATGTGCATAGATCAGAAAAAAAGTTCGTAGTTGTTTGCATCACAGTTCCAACACAGTCTTCTTTTCGTATGTTTGAAAAGAATTTTATTGAAGCAAAAATATACCGTTCGGTATATTCGCTCCGTTCGCTTCATTTTTCATTTGGTGGAAGAAACCGTTAAGTTAAAAGTTAAAGTGATTATCGCAAGCCTCTTTTGAAGTTGAAGAAGAAGTTCGTCGAGCTGTTTTTTGTAATCCCCTCTCTGATATGTGCCGATATTTTGTAATTTTTTTGCAAGAACATCGTCGACTTTATCAGCGAGTGGTCAACGGCAAGAGAGTGCCGCACGGAAATAAGCAAGATTTCGATAAAGCATCTTCATCATAGATATCATGGATTTCTCCATAAGCCTGCGACCGCCACCTATAGCCATACTATAGCTTGATAGGCTTCGTGTTATTAAAATTACGTGACCATAAGACGATGTGTTAGGAAAAGTGTCACGAACCTTTCTCTTCACGCACTCCATTGATTTATTAGGTATTCAAGCGCTTGAATTGATCGTTATTGACATAATCTTATCGTTTGTTAAGAGATTAAACAGTTAATATGGAAACAAGAATGTATTCCATAAATACACTAAAAATAACAATAACACGACCGCACAGTTGTTTTTCAATGCTATGCCATGGACGTTTTATTGAATGATCATTTATTACCTTGCACTTGAAAATTAATGACCGGCCGTTGTCACCTCAAAATGAGCGAAACATTTATATATGCATTGTACGTGCACACAAAAGTAATAATAACAAAAAAACTTATTTTAAAATGGCTTTAATACGGCTTCACTCGAATCGCGGATGCTCATCGCTTAAGCTAAATGCATGCAAACATTAGTTCATTTTTCCTTATTATTTATAGGCGTCTCAAAATAGACTCAAAATCTGCTTTATAGATGTGACTACATGTGAATAGGTTTCTGTCGAATTACATTTGATCCATGCGTTGTAATTGGCAAGCGATTCAAAAAAATACTATAAAGATCGACCTTAATCGCAAGTGAAAACATCATACAAATGCTCTTACAAACGGAACGAATCGTTTATACGGCCACTGCCTTTGTACTGTAAAAAGTGGTAAGAATATTATAGTCGGGCAAAGCCGGCCGTTCAATACCCTACAACACTTCGCTCGTTTTGGGCAATAAAAAATCAAGTGTTGGTTACACACATGATTTTCACACAAAGATATGCTTTTCATGAAAATCCGCCCAAGACATCATACAGACGGCATCGAATTAATTTGCAAACTTAATTTGCTTCCTAAAAATTATATAATTTTTCAGTTTCCGTTATAAAAAATTAGACTCTCCATATAAGGATTTCCTCTTCACGATAGTTGCTTCATATAGTTGCTGGGGCCTAAAAAATGAAGCTACGCGGCCACATTCTCTACCGTCAATTGTACCCTACACCATTTGTGAGAACGGCGTATATTAAGTTAGTGCGGTCGTATGTAACATGGACAAGGGTTTAAGATGGACTCACTTTTGATTATACCGATCGATTCAGAGACCATAATGTCTGACCGTCTGATGGCGTCTGTCCATGTAAAAATTTGTGTTCATTGTGCAGCTACAGATATTTTGATCAAAATTTGGTGCAATGATGTGTTTTGACCCAAGGACGAACGCTATTGAAAATGATGCGGATTGGTGCACTTTTTCGCCCTCGCCCCATATAACGCCCTATTGTGAAATGTCGTTGTATGGAAAATAATTGTAACATTTTCAAATATTTCGGCAAAACTGGCTAAGTAATAGCATTTCGACATTCGAAATTGGTATGAAAACTTTGGACCGGGTGTGGCAATTTCAATCCCCTCTCATATAACGCAAAGTGAAGTTCGAAAATTGAGCTTCGCGGTGAAAATTATATCATAATAGTAATTCAACATAAACAAATTAACTGTAACAAATTTGGATCATCTTGGCCTATTTTTGGGAGCCTATCCTAATCCTTTTTATAGCACAAAAGTCTAAATTTCAATATGTGCTGATCGAAATTGACCCACAATATTATATTATTTTCATACAAAACTGAATTGTACAAAATTTGGACCATCTACGACTATTTTTGAATCCTGCCCTATATGGGGAACAAAAGTTGTACTAAATTAGGTTGCGTTTTGGGCCCGCTTTCTTATATAAATAATACACACAAGAAAATTATGCCTTTATATAGAAAGACGATATAATTTTTGTGTTCTATAATCAAAAAAAAAAAAAAAAAAGAATTGTGTTAGACAATATGGTGTACGGTATTTAATGGTCGGCCTTGCTCGACTATAATGTTTTTTTTTTTTTTTTTTTTTTTTTTTTTTTTTTTTTTTTTTTTTTTTTTTT
>KK502410.1:353016-372760 GCA_000688735.1 Glossina austeni
AAAAAAAAAAACGTCAGCAACGCGGCCGTCAGTTACCGGCATTTTTTTTCTGGCGATGTCACAAATGTAATGCAAAAATGAGTACGCACATCGCAATGATAAATACAAAATTTAACATTCATTCGTATATATGTATAAAATGCGCCTTCGCCGCGTTCATGTATGCCTTTGTACATACACATATATGCATAACTTCAACAACCAGTTACGCGTCTTCAGTAGATCTTGTAGAAAAATTTGTGTTGCTGTACTTTTTCATTACCGGCAAGCGCCTTGCAATACAGCACCTATGCCAGTGCTACATTAACTTTTCGTACATTTTATACGGACCTCCAACAGATCTATAAAAATGCACAAGTTTTGTCATTTCTTTTGAAGCATCCTGCAGGGCAAGAATCTACAAAGTTTGTATATATAAATTTGTGCAAAGTAAAGCTATTTGAGCGATTTAGACGTTGCTCACCTATTGCTGAGACTTCACGTCAACGTCACACAAAAATGAAGGCAAGAAGGTTAGACTTATTATTAAATCCAACTTTACGTCCATATATTAACATTAAAGACGGGCATTATCAACCTACTTGCTTGGGGCTTGCCTCTCAAAAAGCCGGCAGAAATGCTTAAGCGCCGACCTTTGAAGAGTTCACTGCAATATATATTTTTTCAGACGATATGTTTGCGAGATTCAGTGCAAGAGAAAAAATGCATATACTTATGCTCTTGTGCGTTCGCATGATATCGCCGTAGTATCGTGGCAGTACCCTTTTCAAAACTATCATACTGAGGAGAAACTGAGTCGAGTGAGGAAACAACGAACGTGTAAAGAAATGCCAGATTTTTATATATATAACATATTTCATCAATCTTTCCGATGCTTCGCTTAGTCTTCCTATCTGCTTTGTTGTATCCAGTTGTAGTCTGTGCGTTTAATAGACGCTGGGTTAGAAAGTACCGCATATTTTGAACTTTAATCAATCATAAATAAACAGGAATTGATAACAACTCCACTTAGCCTAGATAATGAACATTTTTTTTTCGAATTGTTGACCTTGAAATATCATTAAATTTGTTTGCTTTTTTTTTTTTTTTTTTTTTTTTTTTTTTTTGCAAATCAAACAAGTTTTCCCATGAATTTTATAGACTTGCATAGACTTTTGCATATACATAGAGGTGAAGTGTATATAACTACATATATATATATATATATAATAATTAATTGTATAATACCGTTAAAAACATTTAAAAATGATTTCAAATCGTTTATGATTTTTTTTTGCACGAAAACCTTATTTATTTATTTATTTATATATATATTTTTTTAGCTAATATTGTATTCTTATAATCTCTTATCGGATAAATAAATACTCATGTACACACACACACACGAACTATGCTATACATTCATATTATGCTCGTAGTGATGTTCAGAATGAATTCGGCATATATAACCAAATCGTCTGCACAAAGAATGGGAGTCAAAAATTCGACTTAAACTATATATATTGTGTATACCTTTGTCTTGACGGACGATATTTAAATAATGTCAATCAAGCTCAAGTATTACATGCGTCTTTCTTTTTTTCTTCAGTTAACCACATCGTACGTTATATCCCGTAACGAGGTACTGCATCACGATCAAAGATGCCATTTTTTTGTTGACGATTTTCAGTAATTGATTTGAATTAAGCTATCAAGCTAGCTTCGATTCGATTCGATTCGATATCGAAAATAATAAATAGTTTTGTCTTTATTAAGATTAGGTTAATCGACTAATAATCGAGCAAATATGACTTTGCGTCTTCTATTATCAAAGTTAAATAGTGCTTTAAAGACCAGTTGTTCAATTAAGCACTTAGCGCCTTCCTATCTTTTGTTTTTCGCATATCGACTTTTTAAAATAAAATCGTAAATATCGTAAATATCGTAAATATTTTTCATGTAATTATTGCAGGAGCAGCAGAATTTATTAAACAAAATGGTCCACACAACTGGAATAGAATCGAAAACTTTTCCTCAGTATGTCGCTGCGTTATCGGCGACCGGTGGTGCTTTTGCAGCCGGTACCCTCTTGGGTTGGACTTCACCAGCTCAAAATCGTTTAACTGGAGGTGAATACGGCTTTCCAGTCAGCGAAGCCGCTTTCTCTTGGATCGGTTCAGCGATGACATTGGGCGCCGCATTTATATGTATACCGATCGGCTTTCTTATCAATATGATCGGACGCAAGCTAACTATGTTATTGTTGGTATTACCTTTCACTTTGGGCTGGGCTTTATTGATTTGGGCCCAAAACGTCGAAATGATGTATGCAGCTCGCTTCATTTTGGGCATATCGGGTGGTGCTTTCTGCGTTACGGCTCCCATGTACACTGGAGAAATTGCCCAGAAGGATATACGCGGTACACTGGGCAGCTTTTTCCAACTGATGATTACAGCTGGCATACTATTTATTTATGCCATCGGTGCCGGCCTAGACGTATTCGCCATGAGTTTAGTATGCGGTGTAATACCATTAATATTCGGAGCCATATTCGTTTTTATGCCGGAATCGCCCACGTATTTGGCAAGTTGAAAAAGAAATGAAAAAAGCAAAATTGCTATATATGATGTGATGAATGCTTCGCTGTCTACTCTTTTGCCGCGCTCTATAGAATGCAAAAAAGTTATAGAAATTAATTCAAATTCATACGTTCTACTCGACCAAATTTCGAACTTGGTCTGTCATGACTTTTGCTTTTCAATGCCTTTGTAAGCCATTGCTGCAATATTGTTAAAGCCGCAACAACAGAACAATTCATTACAAGACTTTATGGAAATCGACGCATTATTTCTATGTTGCATTGCGAGGGAGCTTCAAGACGAACGGATACTTGTTTTGTTTCGAATAAATCTATTACATGACACAAAATATTCTTTCTCTCTCTCTCTCTCTCTCTCTCTCTCTCTTTCTCTCGCATACAGGCGCGTGTAAACCCATTCGACCCCATTCTATATATTCGGTCGGTAATCCAAGTTGAGGTTTCACACCGTAAAGTTCGAAAATTTGGACGAAACGCAACTATATCTGGACACATTTGAGCATTCTGTAGATGCGCAGGAGCAGCGAATAATCGTATTTATTCCCTTAATTATTGAATTATCTAATTTTTTTTTTTTTTTTTCTTTTTTTAGGTCAGCAAAAGTAAAAACGAAAGTGCCATAAAATCGATTCAATGGTTACGCGGTAAAGATTATAATTATAATCCGGAATTGGAAGAGCTGAAAGCCACTGAAGAACAAATTAAACAGAACTCCGTATCGGTGGGTACGGCGTTACTGCGGCCCGTGACACTTAAAGCTCTGGCCATTAGTTTAGGGCTTATGTTCTTTCAGCAATTGTGTGGCATTAACGCGGTCATCTTTTATTCTACCGACATTTTTAAGGTAAACGGAAGATAGGATGATAGCGGGAGTACGGTACCGTCTGATTCCTTTTTTTATATTAATTAACTGATTTTGATTGCAGGATGCAGAAACTGGTATCGATGAGAACCTATCCACGATTGTAGTAGGAGTCATGCAAGTAATCGCTACATTTGTCTCAGTGATGGTAGTGGATAAGCTCGGTCGCCGTTTATTGTTGTTGGCATCCGCCATTGTTATGGCTCTTTCCACTGTGGCGATGGGCGTTTACTTTTACATGAAAGACAACGATAACGCTTCTGTTGCCAATTTGGGTTGGTTACCCGTTAGCGCCCTATGTGTTTTCATCATAATGTTCTCAATAGGTTTTGGACCTGTGCCTTGGCTAATGATGGGTGAATTATTTGCTTCGGATATTAAAGGTGTGGCTGGCTCTATCGCCGGCACATCAAATTGGGTTTTGGCTTTCATTGTAACTAAAACATTCGTAAATATGAAAGAGGCTCTCGGAAGCGGTCAAACATTTTGGCTATTTGCTGGCATTACCCTACTGGGAGCAGTGTTCGTTTTCCTCTTCGTGCCAGAAACAAAAGGGAAAAGTTTAAATGAAATTCAAAAACTACTAGAGGGCAATAGCAACGCCTCAACGCCTATTGTCGTCAATAACAGCAACAACAGTTCCAATGATAATGGTAACGTTAACTAAACCTTATGGGGAACATAAAGCATTTAAAAGCAGCATTCAAGAGTTATACAAAAATTTTTTATTTAATCACTAACAAAAGTTGAATATGCCACCACTCGTTTGCCCCATTGATTCGTTTCAATCCGTATGTACGCAAAATATCTTTTATACTGCCACGTTTGGCATTTAAGTTTCGAAACGGTTAAGCAAAATGTTTTCATTACTGCATATAAATTTAAAATTCGTAATGATTTAATTTATGGTCAAATGTCAATCAATCAACAACAATACATATGTTTTTCTATACGCACCTCTTTTTTGTGAATCGCGTAAGAAGAATTTCTTTTGATTTAATTACTATTCGTATGTTCGTATGTTCGTATGTTCGTATGTTCGTATGTTTAATTCCCCAATCCCCACCCCTACCGACCCATTTTGTTTGCCTCATTTGTTGTTATCTTTCATTTGTAAACGATTTTAGATATAAATTAGCCAGCCACACCATCTAAATGGGGAAAAAAAAAATTTATAAAACAACATTTTCTTCAATCGTTCATATTTAGGCTGTTTTTACATTTTTTGATCTTATTTAATACCTATAATATAGAAGACTGAAATTCTATGGAAAAAAAGAAAAATAAAAAAAAAATAAATAAAAATTAATTTTGAAAATCGATTGCTTTCTTTTCAATATACGCCTAAATGAAACAAGTAAATGTTTACTATAAGATATGATGTATTGTCTGACTTGATGGAAACGGGTCGAATAGCGAATGTTTTTAAATTGCCTCGGACATGTTTTTTTATGTTGGATGAATTATTTTTGTGGGGCTATCAAAAGGTTACTTGAGAAGAATCAACCGCCTGCGATAGTGCGGAAGCAGCCAAAATGCCAAAGAATAGTTTATGAGCAACGGTACGAATATTTGTAGAAAACCAGAGTTGAACGAACATCTTAGCACATCAGCGACGAAAATATGGAAAAGGAAAAAGATGGACTTGACAACCAGATCATTAGACAATGATTAAAGATTTCGCTGCAGGAATCGTTCGATGCGGCTGCAATCGTTTTGAATTGAGTGGAAAGGAAATATATTTCCTAATTGTACGAACTGCAAAATGTTGCCTTTACCGGAGCACAACTCTAGCTGCAAATACCCTTTCCGCAGATAAAAGTCCGTCTCTTTCCGTATCTTTTTTGCAAAGTTCAAAGTAACGTATAAAAGACAAGTAAGAGAGGGCAACTCGTGAAAGTGTTTGAATAATCGCGCGTAGGGGCTATTTATAGAATATTAATTTTGGTTTTTTCTTTTTTCGGTTCGTTTAGAAGAGCGAATTAGGCCTATTGACGATTGATAAGACGATTGACAAGATAAATATTTCTTGCGAGAAAATAAAAAAATCTTCTCGCTTTTTAATATGAAATTTCCTTTCTAGAGGTTATATCCGCGTGATGAGGCAAATTTCTTCATATGACGACATATATGCTTAGCAGGATTTCTCTAAAATCTGCAAAATTAATCATTTGCTTCTCCTTTTCTTCTAGTTTTTTTTTTTTTTTTTTTCATTGAATTTTCAGAAATGCAATTTCATAAGAAAAAGAACGTACCGAAAATGTACGTCGTTCCACTAAAGCATATTCGAAGCAAAAATGTCCTGTTTTTTTATTTCAACATAGTCCTTGATAGAGTGTTAGAATAGTCTGCCTTGATATTCAATTTTTGCTTCATAAAGATGAAATCATGTGAAAAGTACAGAGGAGAACATTTCATATTTCCTTTAAAATTCAATTTCAAAATGTTGTGCAATTACTAGTTCATAGGTATAGAGGCAAAAATTATATTTACCGGGAAATAAATCTGAAAGACAATTCATCAGAAATAAATGGACGTCACTTTAAAGTTAAACTTAGAAATGAATGCAAAGCCACCAACTGCCTACACCTACTGACATAAGAGAGAACATGGCTGACTTTATTACGCATCATCTTTTATTTCAATCACCATCAATACTCCAATTCTCTAAAGCCAATATTCTTCCTTTCGTGGTAAAAGCCATAGTGCTAGTTGATCATATTTATCGGTCTAAATTAATATTTGCGCTCTCTAACTAAGATCACATGAAAATTGAATACGCCAGATCGTTCGTTCTTTGCCAGTCAATGCAATTTACATTACACGAAGTGTTTGTATATTTGAAAGAAAATATATCAATACTATGCTCCTTCTTTAATTCCTACGACAACTGAATCATTTATTATTTTGAAAGAGAACACTATGTACATTGCAATTACATTTATGGTATATTTGATATATATTCGTATAGTTATTAGATTAATAAATTTAAATTTTCTTTAAAAAATGTTAACTAATTGTGTTAATTGGTGTATTATCGTGTTTTAACAAGCTATTCGCATTTAATAAAAAATTTTTGTTTCAATAAAAATAAGAAAATAAAAGTTATTTACACTAGAAAAATGAAACGGAATACCTGCGGGTAATAAAATTGCTTATTCCAATATAAAACCCTTAATAAATGGCAAACCGGTAGGCACTGTGTCCTGATACGTTTTATAATCATTGCGAAAGAAATTCAATAAAGTGTATTCCTCGCAATATATACGATCGTGGAAAAATTTCCAACTCACAACAGTATAGATTAGAATACAAATAGGATTAAGTAAAATAAACTGAGTACCAATTGACCACCAAAACCAGCCTACATACGATGGATGCCGTGCAAAAGCATATATCCCATGGGTTATTAATTTGTGATCGCCGCTCTTTTCATATTGCACCTGAAATTGAAGATATTAACATTCATTTAGAAATCAATTTTCAAATTTTATTTATGAAATTTACAGTACCAAATGCGTGAAGCTAATACTAGCAGTAAATATAGCTGTCTTGCGCACAATTTCGCCAAACGTGCACAGGACAACGCCCATCAGCCAGACATAATAAAAACTTTTGAATTCGGGCAATAGATAAACCTCTAAAATGAATTCTAACCAACTGGCAGTTGCAGCAGCAGCATAAGACCATGAATGATTGAGCATAAAGGAGTCGGCTGATAAACTTTTCGGATTTGACCAGGCAATAGCTAAAAATTCTGTGTAATGAAAAAAGGCCATAAAGAAACCGTAAACACCAAATTGTTTCCAAACACAAGGCGCAAAACATATTAACAAAATACTGGTCGCACCCACAAATCCAAGAAAGGAGGCTCGTATTGCAATCTACTAAAAGTAAAAAAAACATCAGGAAGCAAATTACCCATTTTCCAATTTGACTTACATTACACATACCTGATAATCGTTTTGTCGTAGAATGAAACGTATTATCAAATTAATTAAAGCATAGTATAGCACGGGACCCCATAATACGGCTCCCCATTCCTTAGGTACTACGCCAAAATAAATTTGTGGTACCGAAGGCAACAATACTAAAGCAGCCGTCCCTACGGAACAACCCAAACTTAAACGCCCTTCGTGACATAATTTATTTGTAGCACAGCAAGTCTGCTGTATTGGCGGCGTCTGATTTAAACACATTTTGTGTGTTAAAAATTTGCGGTTTACCCAATTTATTTATAAAACGTGTTCTTAGAATACATCTTACAGTAAACAAAAAACAGATGTTAATTGTCACAGCTTAATATAATTTGGAATATGGAAAATAAATCCTCGATATGAAAATAACAAGCCAAAGAAAAATGTGACGTCACAATGAAACTAAGCAAACTTGTACATGCGTTTCAATACTACTTACTTACTTACTAATAAAAACTCATTCATTATTGTACGACCGACTGGGACTAACTTGAAATCGAATTAAATAAACTTAATGGGCCGGGTTTAAAAGCATATAATTTATTATTATTATTATTATTATTATTATTATTATTATTATTATTATTATATAAATTTAGCCAGAGAACAAATTCTAAGACTAAAGCCTTAAAGCACTAGCATCTAAGGCTTTCGGCTTTATTTTTATTAATATTATTCTTATTATTATTATTATTATTATTATTATTATTATTAAAAAATCTACCGCACTTGAGATTTGAACCCACGACCATTGAATTGCTAGTCGAGACATAGCATAGCGAATAGCATATAATTTATTTATTTCTCTACGTATTGAAATTAAAAGATTAACACACGGAAACAGGAATTGACAATTGGTAATAATTTATAATCTTAATCCCTTTAGGAATTACTTTAAAATCACTTGGAAGCAATAACAAGTGCTAATATTTAATTATTAATTCCATATTTACATTTGCTGCATCGGAATGCCTGGAGAACGGACTCGTAAGAAAACGAGTAAAGAAAATACACAAGGTTGTTGTGAACAAAACAAAAATAATACCGACGAAGGCGTTAAGATTTGAAAAAAAGTCTAATAAAATTTTTTTTTAAATTGCAAAATATTACGCATAACAATCCCACGTGCACCATCTTCACCTTTTTGTTAATTTCAAATATTGCTTTCAACTGAACATATTTCGGATAAGACGGAAAATTGTCATTTAGATCCAAACAATTATTTATTTTTTTTAATATGACAAGTCGCTCAGGAGATGTCTCCTATTCGCGTAACACCGGGACTGACAGAAGGAAGAGGGGAAAGAGAAAGAAATATGGAGGTGGTGGTCGCAGCCTAATGTTATGCTTTCACCGACTGATCACTCACTGTAAAGACAAGTCTACCTACTCTAGTTGGCCGGGTAATAATAATAATAATAATATACAATATAATAAACATATATAATTAATAATGAACAATAATAAATAATTTAATAAACTTTAACGATATGTAATTCTATGTATATATGAAACTTAAAACCTAACGGCTGGATTAGTAAACAAATCTAAGGAAAGTGCGGTGCCAGCTGCATTTTCTCGCCTATCGCAAAGCGTTTTACAAGGGGTTATTAAGATTATTTTTACCTTCGATAATGATTTATTAGATAACATTAAACATATTCAAAAAATAGAGATACGCAAAATTGAAACAAAGTGAAGGAAATGCCAGTGCAAATTAATTTCGAGTTTAATGTTTTTTATTATATTCTTTGATATAAACTAGAAAAATTAACTAACATGCAGTTGTCAATATCTATATCGCGCAGGTATGCCAAGAAAGCAAGCATATAATAACGGTTAATATTCCTGTATTTTTTAAAGGGCCTGCTTTTATATAATTTATTTCTTTGATAAACAATTTTGTTAGAATTCATGCTACTTTGGAACATATGGAATAAAATATTTTTCATTATGTTGGCAGTACCGCTTTGAAAATTTGCCGTGAAATTTCAAAAAACCAATGCATTAACATCACTGACTCACGCATACACACAATAGAACGAATGTGCTTGTGGTAGTAGTGTTTTTTCGCAAATTGTGTAAAGAGGCTGAGAATTTCAAAGTAATTATTTAAAAGGGAAAATTTCACAAAAAAAATTGAAGTTAATTTATTATAAAAGTGGTACGAAAAGTAAATTAAATTGATTCAAAGAAACACAATAAACAAAAAGAAATGAGTGGCTCGGATAAACGAAAATTATCGTAAGTTTTTTATTATCTAAAAAAGAAATTTGGTCGAGAACAATTTCTTGGATGAAACGAATAAGTGAAAAAGAGTAGCAGCGACGTAAGCAGTCATTGCATCTGCATATAATTTCTTGTGTTATTGATAATGTTGTTGAGGCTAGGATGTGTAGAAGTGCTGTGTATGGATTTATGCAAAGTGTGTGTGTATGTGTTTTGTTGGTGGCGTATGCGGCAGTAAGAAGAGGATGGGCGGACAGCCGGCTGCGCAGTAAGCGTTAATTGATTTTTCTATGCTGACACAACAAATAAGCAAAATTGTACAAAATTCCCTTAAATGACACGCCAACATGAAGGATAAATTAACTGCAATGAAAGAAAAAAAATGACAAAATCTTCGTTCAAGTTCCCCAAAAACATAACATTGAATATCTTAAATAATCCCAAGGGCAAGTAGCGAATGGATTGAAAGTTAAACAAAGAAAGTTTAGTTGCTATATTAGACCTTTGTTAATTGCACATGGCCGTATCTTTCTTCATCGGCAGCAGCTGTACAAGAACATAACAAAAATTTAAATATATTGCTTCCTAAAATGTTTAGAATCTGGGTAATTTTTATCGTTCGATCGCTAGATTTGATTTCTTGGAATTGATATAATGAAAATATGCACTCGTAAGCGAGTGTCTGTGCTTTCCTTATTGTAATGTTAGTGTGTTTCTGACTCATTACTGTTAATATCAGTAATATTTTCGTGTATATATACACATTTGTTATCATTTTCTCTCATTTTTTTTTTCACATTTTCCATATGTCTTTCATTTACCGTCCTTTCCTTAGACTTTGGAAATGTACTTTCCTAATTTTGACTTATCTACTCATATTTCTGTGCCATAATTAAAAGAACCTTTTTGTGTTTGTTTTCTTTCACAATTGAAATAAGAACGTGAAGTAAATACTCAAGGTTGTTATTATTATCCTACTAATCTGGTGTGTGCATGCGTGATTCATTATGATTTTCTTATTGTAAAGAAGGGACGATTATACGAAATATTAGCATAAAATGGGTCACATTCACTTAGCATTTTAAATCCTCTATATTATTTTTATGAATTTCCTTCAGTTTAGTTTATAGATTAACCGCGAAACCGCGATGCTTTCGAAAATGGATGATTAATAAAATCCTTATATCATATTCGAACAACATGAAAATTTGATTTGTTTGGCACATGAAATTCCATATCGAAATTAAACTAGAACTACCGATCAAATCAATCCTATCCATTCTAATACACATTACCACGTTGTTTTCTAAATTAAGAAAAAATTGGAAATAAAGTGAAATTAAATTTTTCCATCGTTAATTATCGATTAGTACCACTTTCAGACTAAAAGTGCAGATGGTCGTCCCGAACGTCTCGATGGCAGCTATTTCGAACTATCCTCGGAAACGGATATCGAAAGTTGGCAGGACGAAAATATGAAATTATTGCAGATATTTTGTGGTGATTATCCTTAGCTTCTCATCTCTATATTATCTGCGTATATTCGGGCAGATTACAAACACTTTCAGGCTTTGCGTTCACGGAATATTTATGCCAATTTTCGTATGCTTGTGTTCTTGCAACTGTGGCGATTCCCGAAAAATTGTTTTTCATTATATGCCATCGGAATCTCGAAAGCTAGACAAAATGAAAAAAACATTTAAAATTGTTTTCAAATATGGAAAGGTTGTCAACACTCTTGGGGCTTTATAGATTCTTTTGCGAATTCCAGTATATTCTGATTTCATGAGTACATTTATAAAAATCTATATAAATAACTTTAAAATTCATTAGCACAGCGCAGGCGATTATATTGAGAAGAATTTCCTGTGCATTCATTCCCCATCCCCGAAAGTGAGTTTACAATCATTTTTTAATTAATCAATATAAAACATAAATTTGAATGTGTGATATCTTTAATTAATGTACGAGTAATCAATCACTTCTTTAGTATATTCTTATTTAAATATGTTTTATCATTTTATTTAATTGATCTCTAGAAAGATTTTAAGCAAGCCCAAGTATTCCATTAACGGCTGATATAATTGCTGCAGTGGACGCTAGGCATTCGTGACATACAATAAAATTCTAGTTTGAGAACAAGTGAGGCATCAAAAGACGATTGTTATGAAAAGTTCACACATTAAATTCTTCAATCTATTAATTGCAACAATTTGTACATTGTCTTAATGTGAACAGCCTTCTTCTTCTTGCATCATTGGGTTAAAAGCAATCTTTTGCGTATCAAGAGTGTAATATTTTTTTGGAAAATTTTGATCATCTAAGCTGCTTTGAAACTGCTTTGTGCAAGTCAAGATAAAAGGGAGGCAAACTCGAGTCTCATCGCTACTAATTTATTGGCAACGAAAGCCAGGTTCATTGCTTATTTATTCGAAGTTTATTAATTGTGGTTATTAATTAAAAGATCGACAAGCCTGCGACTTCAACTAAGTGCGGAACCGTGTGAAAATCTAAATCGTGCAATTGTAAGCAACTTGAAAGCGATTGTAGTGCTTGGTCGTCATATACGTTTGCTTGATCATCTTCAAGCAGAGTAACCCGTTTTTCTCTCATAGCCTGTTCAATAATGTAATGTTTGTTGTTTTAATAGTTTACCTCTCCCTAAAATTCGATGCACTGCACTGCTTATGCGAATGTTTTCCTGATTTTTTTTTTATCGCAAACAAAACATGGGTAAAGTCGAATAAATTGTTTGCACTGAAGTCTTAAGCAGATCGATTTTGAACATATTGTTGTAAAGTTTATATGAAGGAATGAAATTTATCAACAACAAAAACAGGGTCGCAATTTTGAATGATCTATAAACTGTCGCTCATTCGTAAAGGTCGTAACCTTTTCCTAACTTAATCTGTCTTCATAATTGCAGTGCTGGACTTTTCTTGGATTGTATTCTACAGAACCTGCTGTAGCGTTTGGATCGATGGGTATAAATGCGAACAATCCTACTCCTCCGGTATTTGAGTCAAGGACAAAATTTGTACGGATTGCCTACTAATTCTGACGTCTTGACACTTGAAGGCATAATTTTATGTACATTCACTGCCTTTGCTTTCGTGACGCAGTGCAGTGCAGTTATGAATGGCTTAAATAGAAGTAAATAATTCCTGGGTATTGTTGCTGGCTTGAATTGTGCCCTTCGAATTCTCGCATTCCGGACTTTGCATTAGGCAAAAACAAGTTTCGGTAATCAAGCTTCGATAATCGTTAATCAAAAAACAATAACAACAAATAATCTCTCAATGTATTAATGTTGGTAAAGGCATGACCCTTGCCGATTAGGCAAACAACTGGTAGGCTACGCTCATAATTTGACTCCTTCCTCACTTCTTTCCGACCGTTCGTCATCGTGTTACACGAATAGGAAACAATCTCCTAGAGTTATTGCTCATATCAAAAAAAAAAAAAAAAAAAAAAAAAAAAAAAAAAAAAAAAAAAATTAAAAAAAAACTTTGTCTAGAACTGCGACGATTCTCGTCATTTAAATGGAAAGGAATAATTATATAGAAATAACTTGCCATCCGATGTTTTACTGTCAGCGCATACTCAATTTTAAAAACCAGTTTATTTGCGTTCCCGTATTATGAATATTGTATTATATTACAATATGTATATATGTACATTATATTATATTATATTATTTCAGTCGTGTTTATTTTTTTCGGCAAAATTTTTGCAACGCGGCCTATCGCGTGGGGTTATTTGATGCCGAAGAATTTATATATGTAAATATTTATTATTATGAAGACGTAACGTAGCGATTGTTAAGCGTAATCGTTGAATCATATAAAGTTTCGGTTGCGCAACAAATATTTACTATTCGATTATAACTTGTACCTTTCAATTGAAGAAAAATGGTCTTACAATAACCGAACAAGTATCTGGTTTGATTCGGTATCGTCTCCGTTGCGGGAATCGCGGAATTGCCCAAAACGGTCGCTAATCGCAAATATCGGTTTTTCACTACCAAGCCATATAAAGGGAGTTATATATGTTTTTAAATGAATGGGTACGCCCATTAAAATTATTAGTGGACAAAAGGTGTAATTTATTTTTTTGCTTTCCTCGCAAAATATGTGACATATTTTAACTGTTGTTATTTGCCTCGCCTGCTGCACGTGGAACGAATATTTGGACCTGAATCGTACGTTTTGTTGTAATACGCGCGCAGCACTGGCGCAAAGCTTGCAATGTTCAAGATTCTTATATTCATTCGTTCTATAATGCAACGTAAAACAAAAGTTTGCAGTTGAGAGAAGATCTTTAACAATAGGATGGTTTGAAAGACAAATTCATACATGCTTTGACTCGGTTCGTGTGAGGAGTAAAAGATAACTAACTGACAATTTGATTCTTCAACATGCTCATCTCGTATTAACGACTAGAAAGGAATGCAGTGCTAAACTATAAACAATGCTGAATAAACGCCACAGACATAAAAATAAGTTGCATAGAAAAGTTCAAGTGAATGAAAATTTTTCAATCGTTTTGTAAATGCGCACAAACTAAATTTATTAACAACTGCACTAACTCTCAATATGGCCAACTTAACCTTATTACGAAATGGATATCAACCGATTTTCTTGTTCTTATTTTGTCTAAGGTTAACGGTTCACGATGTTTGATAACAATTTTTAGTTTTAGGTAAATGAAAACACTAAAAATACCGGACCCGGACTACCATGAAGTATCTTACACCACTTTGCTTATTTGCTATTTTGAAAAGATCGAAACAGTGGGCTAAAAGAAGTCGTATCTCAAATTTCATCAAAATATCAAGTGCATTGATTATGATAATTTATTGCTTAAACAAGGCTAAGATGACTTTAATGCTAAACATCCTTGTTGGGGTTCAAGGCTCGAAAATCCTAAGGGCAAGGAACTTAGCAAGTGCCTACAAAAAAAAAAAAATAAAACAGATTTTCCGTACTATTGGAAGACGTAGTTACTAAGCATGTCGTCGAAGATAAATCGCAAATCTAGTGGATTTTATTATCTATTCGGGTATTCCCGTTCACCATTTAGACATATTAGGGTCTGATGATTTAAATCCTGAACCGTCGCCTCTAATAATTAATTTCGACACGAATTATGTTTTTCATCCCAAAATCTACGAGGTGTGTGACCTCTTCAAAAACTGATAAAAATTATTTTAAGTTAGAGCAAAATTTAAGCCTGAGCATTAATTAAGGACGGGCTTGAACTAAATTCTGGAAAATCATGGAAAACTTTAGCAACACGATCGACGAAGCATTCTCTTTATCAATCTTACTTAAACAGCAATCAGGAAATTGAAATAAAATTGTAGTGTCCGGTGAAATTAGAAATCTTATTAAAATAAAAAAAGAGTTTAAGAAAAGTTTGGAAACATCGAACAGAACAGTAACTAATAAAATTAAATTAAATCGAGATAAAAATTAACTGAAACAGCGTTTACTTGATTTCAAAAATGAGCAGGTATCGTCCTCCCCAAGAAACTCATCTAAGCATTGGAATGCTACAAAATATTAAAAAAACAGCAACGAAGAGAAACGTACCGTTAAAAGATTTAAATGCATATGGTGTAAATCAGGCACTCGCCTTTTTAAAATGCTTAAGATCTACCTTTCAAAAATCCCGAAAACGAAAGAACAATTAGAACGCTAGTCCTTGGCGAATGGATTTGCCCATTAAATGTATGTATTCCTCAAGGAAGTGGAGGATGAAATATCCCTTTTAAACAATGAAAAGAGTCTGGCCGACGACAAGATGTGTGCTGAAGCGGTAACGCCTCTTATTAACTTTGAAACCGGAACATTACTCAAATGAATGGAAATGCACTGAAATAGCTCTTACAGGCCAATAAGTTTTCTATTCTCCTTCTCGCGAAAATCTTTGAAAAACAACTGCTACGAGAACTGAGGCCAATATTAAATGATAATAATATAGGGCCTGAACAACAATTGCCATAAGCAAGGCACGCCTCAATAATGCCATCGAATCGCTAACGAAGTAAGCAATGCGTTCGGGGATAAGCAGTAGTGGTCAGCAGTGTTCTTGGACGTAAAGCAAGGTTTTGATAGCGTTTGGCATACTACACTATCTATTCTTTGGCAGAGTACACTGTCTCGTTCAATATGTCGTTGCCTAAAGACGTCATTGTCGGCACACAGGCGAATAACATGTCTTTAATTGCACGCAGGTTATTTAAACACATCTTTATACGATCTGTGTACGGCTAGAAGAATGGAACATACGCGTTAACGCTTAAAAATGTATGCACATGCCGTTTACAGTAAAAAGGGGCGATTGCGAAGGCATTCATCTATGTAGACGACTGGAAAAAAGCATTCGGAAATAAAAACAAGACGTCTACATTGGCTGATTGGTCAAGAATCAAAGTTCACTCTGCTGTTTTACAAAGCAATTCTGAAATCCATTTGGATATATATATATATATATATATATATATATATATATATGGTATATAACTTTGGGACGCTGCGAACAATTCTAATGGGTCCATGAACAAACATGGGTATGATGAACAAATATATTTATAAGAATTTAGGTGTTTTCACAGTAAAAGAGGAAATTGTCGTCTTCAATTCGCAATGTCTTGATCGACTTGGCCATCATTTGAACTTGCTCGCAATACGTTTCCTAGATAGCGGTAGAGAAACAAATAGACTGAAAAGATATCATATTTTAGAGTCGCCATTTAGAAAACGAATTTAAATACGTATGTATGTAAATATGTGTATATATTGGTTAATCATTATGAGATCAAAATAAGTTCCATATATATATATATATATAAATAAGTGTAGAAATTGTAAACCTGTTTTCTCATTGGAGAATCAAGATTGGACCATTTTCTCACTATTGTAAAAATACATTGCAAATAAATGTACATATGAAAGAAAGAAAAAAAAAAAAATCTGTAAAATTGCGACCTGTAGGTTGAATGCAAGAAAACCAGACGTACGGACATACGGACATACGGACAAGCTTAAATCGAGTCGGAAAATGTTTCTGAATCGGTTGGTATAATAAAAGTTTGTTCGTACCGCAACACCTTCCGGATATTACGTACATTCGCACTATCCCACTGTATTCTTGTCGCACAAGCGGTGTAGTGTATAAGAATAAAAAATGACATTTCGGATTGTTTAAGTTGTTAGGAAAGCTATTAAAACATTGAAATAAAAGATTTACCGAGCTACGTGGATATGATAAAATCGCTTTACGCACGCTTAGTAAAGCAAACACTTTTACGCCAATAGCATGATATGAGATCTTCTCGGTCAGGCGATTTCGAAATTTTGTTTTTAATTTGCGATTTTTAATTTTGGTTTTTTTAAGGACTCCCGGATCGTATTACTTTAATAAATCGAATCAAAATTCCATTCGTCTCATATTATTTTAAAGTAAATTAAAGTGAAATCATTTTTAGATATTTAAGGAGAATTTAAGGAGAATTCTAAGTCAATTTCTCCAAAAGGTATAGATTTTTAAACGCAAACGCACTCACTCAGCAAAACACTCAAACAACATACTAGGCAACAATCTAATTGTAGATACTCAACTAAGCACATAATGTATGCGGAATAATATTTAAAAGACAGTAGTAGACAGTAGATGGTTTTAATATAATTAACTTATTAAAGGTGATGTAAGAACATTAATGTTAACTTGTGGTTAAAAAAAAAAAAAAAAAAAAGTTACATTTATACGAATTTTGTTTTACATAAGTTACATTCGTTCGGTGTCCATGCACGACGACAAAGTCATTGAAGATGAGTTGTGGGTGGAATCGAACCATGTCATAAATCATTTCAGCAGGGAAATCAGATTTATTTTCACTCGTACATACTGCTATTCGAGTGACGTCGGCAATCCGAAGTCCTACACTAACACTATATATTCTTAACTTATTAAAAGCTATCAAAGCCATCGACAATTTTGGCAAAGATACTTATGTAGTATATGTATATGTGTGTACATGTATATTTTATATGACGTAAAGCGTGTTTTGCTAATAGTTTTCTGGAATGCTTTCATGGCCCTGAAGAAGCCATTACAACATGAACTTGTAATAAAAAAAACAAATGACTGATGCTTCTATACATTGCTGCGTTCGCGTCAAGTCCATTTCTCGGCTGGAAGAAATGTGTGTCACAAATTCAACTAAAACGCTATTATTCATGTGCAATATGGAATTCTGAAGAAACTTCTTATTTTTTTACAATTTACACCCTTTCCAATGGTTTCTGCATCGTTTGGCATATATGCCAAAAATCGAATAAACATTAAAATTTTGCCAAAATAAATTCAAATGTACACAAACGCGCGCACACACACACACACAGGCATACACATAGGCATACACATATTTTTTTACCCTTATTTAATTTCTTCTTTTAGCGATAAACTATGCGAGGCTATTATGGAATGACCAGATTAGGCGATTAGATTAAAAAATGAAATAAAGAAAGGCTGTCTGCGTTTGTCTTACATACGTTGCTACGCGATTATATTGCTGACTTAACAATGAGTGTTTGGCTCCCTACTTACTTAGAACGTCCTACATGATATATCGTTCTCTCGTAACATTATGGGTTGATTAGTGAAAGACAGTAAAAAGAGGAGTAAGAAGTTAGTGTTTCAAAAAAGTTTCGATTGCAAGTCCGTTAAATAATGACGACATATATACTTGACGGTCTTGTTAAAACGTATCGTTGACGTTCAATTATACCTGACGTTCAATGTAACTGATGTAGCTGATGATAATTATTCTATCAATCTCTCTTTCTCTCTCTCTTTCACAATTGTATATCGGTATATAGTTAGAATAAGATGATGAAATGAATATTTTTTTCAATATGAAAAAAATAAAAGGGCAAATTTTATACATAAAAATTTGTTACATATTACTTACAAGCCTTGAAAATATGCAAAAAAGAAAAGGAAAACATGTGCAACATATCTCTTAAGTCAAGCGTTCAATTAATTTAACCTTTATATATATATATATATATATATATTTATATATATTTATAGATGTATATGTGTGATATAAAGACAAATTTAATGATTATTTCAGTACTTCGGGTGATTCCCTATATGAAATATTAGGACTTCCTAAAACAGCGACCGCTGAAGATATTAAAAAGACTTATAGAAAACTTGCTTTAAAGTACCATCCAGATAAAAATCCCGACAATGCTGAAGCTGCCGAAAAAGTAAATATACAGTTTTTGCCGTCTATGTAACCAAAACATATAACAGTCTATCTTAGTACGAAAGTGTATGCAAATAAAAGAATTTATAAAAATCCTTATAAAATATTTATTTTTGAGAAGTAAGTAAGGGAGAGAGAGAGACCAGACCTACTTCTCAAACTACAATTATGCTGTTATAAATTTTGGCTACATACGGAAAAAAATATTGCTTTTGCAAGCCATACGAGAATATAAATAAAATGTTCATAATTTCAGTTCAAGGAAGTCAACCGAGCGCATTCGATATTAAGCGACCAAACAAAGCGTAATATTTATGACAATTATGGTTCACTCGGTTTGTATATAGCTGAACAATTTGGCGAAGAAAATGTCAATGCATACTTTGTAGTAACATCACCAGCAGTTAGAGTAATGCTCAAATTATTAATTATTCTCTCCTTTTCATTTCGATATGATTTTCATTTATAATTGTTTCGATATTTTTTCAATTCTTGCAGGCGCTAGTTATTTGTTGTACATTATTGACCGGCTGTTGTTGCTGTTGCTGTTGCTGTTGTTGCTGCAATTTTTGCTGTGGAAAGTTTAAACCACCAGTCAACGAATCACATGATCAGTATTCACATTTAAATGTACGTAAAAATTCTCCCCATAAAATAACTATTTCAAGCATTTTATAAGTTAACGATCTGCGTAGAAAGAAAGAAACAAGAAAATCAGTGCTATTATTTGTTTTTTTTTTTTTTTTTTTTTTTTTTTTTTTTTTTTTTTAACGTATTTTGTTTCTTACGCTGCCATCAATTCAAACTAAATTCAATT
>KK502410.1:374245-391475 GCA_000688735.1 Glossina austeni
TAATGTGTACATTAAAACTTACATATACATTCTTTCATAACATATCATATTTCGCTTAAATCAAGAAATGAAAGGGAATAATAATAATAATAATAATAATAATAATAATAATAATAATAATAACAATAATAATATAAAGGATTGTAATTGTAATTTTTATTTGCAGTAACTATTATAAAAATATGATATATATATAAAAAAAGCGATGCTTAGTCCTCTTCTACGAAGCCAGGACTATGCACGGCAATTAGTATTGAATATAATTTCAATATAAATGTACACAAAAGGATAAATTTTATTTCATTTTCAAATTTAGTCAAGAGTTTTTATTAACAAAACTTTTGTCGACTTTTAGATAATGTTTCCATATAGATGCTATATAGCACTAGGCAAAAAAGAAACGAACCAAGAGTATGTACAGCGGCAAAAAATGTGAACGTTTTCTAAAAATTAACTTACATATAATAATTTTAGTACATTTTGTATAAAGGACTTGTAAGTTATAATTACACCCTATACCATTTGTACTACAATGATATATTAAGTTTGGATGTGCGTGGATGTATACAACGCTTAGAGATGCTTGAAATAGACACGTCTTTTATCACTTTCTGAATCGATTCAAGTTTGTCTGTCCGTTTTTTGTCTTGTTTTCTTGTATTCAACGTACAGGATATCACTTTAGAGATATTTCGATCAAATTTGACACACCGACATGTTTTGGCGCAAGGACGAACGCTATTGAAAATGCTTCGAATCGGATCAATTTTTGGATCACTTTCCATATAACACCTTATTTTGAATAGTCGTTTTATGAATAATTGTAGTATGATGTAGAGAATTAAATGGTCGGTCGCGACTCACTATAGTGTCTTCGCATATTTCCAATATGCATTTAAAGAAATGCTTTTGGCAAATTAAGGCCAACTAATCCAATTTTTTGTTTTTAACTAATTTCATAAATAAAAAAAATTCGGACATGACGGACAATAAAAAAGAGGAAGAGAACCATGTTGTTAGGACATTAGATAACAAAAGTGAGCAATTTTTTTAATTCTCACCTGGTTTACTATTTAATTGCATTTACAACTTTTTTTTTTTCACGTCACTCAATCGGTTACGGCATTGACAAAATTAGTCTAATCATTGTTAACTTCAACTTCCGAGATATTATAATAAAAATGATTGCAATTAATAACATTTAAGGTATTCGTGGTGTGTTACATTCAGCTTTTTTTGGTCTAGGTTTTTATTGTTCATAACATTCGATAAAATATCTCCAATTAGAGTTAATTAACTCCTTGATCTTGTAAGTTTTATTAGCAATTTGTTTTCTATTGCAATGTTTCTGTTTAATGTCTACTATTTATTCATTAAAGTCGTTACTAATAAGTTAATTATTAATGTTGCTATTGCTTTTACACTCGCAATTTAATACAATAAGAAGTGTGAAGAAGTGTGTGTGCTTCCCGAGTTCTCATTGTTTTTCAAAAAAATGTATCAATGACCAAATTTATATATAATGTGTATACATATCTGCATATATATGCCATAATCTGTATATTTTTGCTTTAAAACTCATACAAAGCTTGAATGTTATCGTTACTCCCATAAGGCATTTAGTTTAATTAATTTACCAATGCTTAGGCACTCTTGGCCTAATTCAGATCTATAGAGTAAGTTAATTCAAAGAAACTGCAATCATTTTTTTTTTTTTTTTTTTTAATTATGATAAAATGCAAAATGTTTGCATTGAATTAATTATGCACGCGATATGTAACGGGCATGTACGATATCGTCATAATTGAAATTATATGCATAGAGTTATGGTATTAACAGTGGCATGCAATGGCAATGCATTTTGCTTATTGTTCAGCTGGGTGAATGTCAAGAAAATCAGCTTAATTAAGGTATTTTACCTCCAAAACTAAAGGTGATTGCTTTAAATTTGTAATTCATTTTGAAAATGAATGAAAATTGATTTTATAAGTGAAACTTAATTTCATCCATCAATCAATCAATCAATCGCTATTAAATCGATGTCTACCGAGAAAACGTCAAACAGACAGGTGGACAGACGAACAGATGGACATGTTTAGGCGTATTCCAAACTTGAAACTGCCCAAGAATTTGTACATTTTATGGGGTTTTTGAAGCTTACTTCTGCGCGTTATAAAAAAACAAAGTTTAATACACTATAATATTGGAGAGGCGTGGTCAATATTTTTCATTTTTGTGCACGAATGTTACACCATTGCCCATAGGATATGCGTTCAATTTTTTGTGTTTTTTTTTTTCTATGAGAAATGAGCAGAAAACCGACTTTTCCTCTTCCCCATTGAAAAACAGAGGTGTTGTCAGTTTACATGATGTTATGGGCGTGTCGTTCTCTCTAAGCCAAGCTTTGCGTAGGTCACTTGTTATACCCATCACCGAAGGACGCGGGATATATTCATTTTTTATTGAAAACAAACAACCTTCCGACATTTAAACACATTTAGGTTAAAAGGGAGAGGAAGCGGGACAGTCGCAGTACATTGAATAAAAATTTAAACTTTAAGCTAATATATCTGATGCCCTAAGATCCCCCAATTTCTTTGCGCAGGAGTTTTTCGATGAATCCGCATCCATTAAGAAATGTATTAAGGACAAAGGGACGTAAACCGTAATTATTTCCTTCACAAGTATTAAAAATTAATTAATTTTGTCAAATCAATCAGTTGCTGCAAATAAGAATTGTTGCAAATAGATCGCAATAACGTAACGCAAAGTAACGGAAAAAGCTTAATACGCGATTGCACCGCTTAACGACGACTTTAAAGCAAATTCAAAGCAAAGGAATAAATTTGTTTTAAATTTTCTTTTTTATCCATTTCTTTTCTATACAAAGAGTTGGATTAATACGTTAAAAATGCGAATAAACTTATTTGATTTCTCTTGTTTTCTTATTTCTTTGCAATTTTACACAAATTATGTAAATGTTTTGTTTTTTTAGCTTTTTTTTTTCTTTTTTCTTAAATCAAAAAATCACCTTCGTTTCTTAGTTTGTGTTAAATATTTAAACAAAAAATTCCTTAAAATTTTTGTTTATTTTTTGTTTAAACATTCAGCGTGATGGTGAAAATAGAGACGCTAGTCAACGTCCCCGTAATATGGGTCAGCCCGACCGACTTGTAAGTACTCATTTTTATCATCCACTATCGTAACACTATTGCCTCTTCATTCCTTTTTTATAAAAAATTTTTTGGTTTCTTGCGTAATATATAGTAATATTTGCAATCAAGCAATAATTCCATTTACTTTGCATGGGAGCTTACAAAATATTAACAATCATCATGATAAAGACGATATATATATATATATATATATACTTATAAATCATGTATGTATGTACANTAGCACATAAGCATATAAATTTGTTGAAATTGATTTAAAAAAAAAAAAAAAAAAATCTTAATTTATCAATTAGACGAAAGAAGAAGCCTTCGTTGCAAATGGTCGTAAATAGGCTTGACCCGTGATATTTCTTTAATAAAATAATTTTAAAAAAACCGATAGTTATTAGATTTTTTGTGATCGGCGTATCTTGATCTGAAATTATAATAATTTTCTTAAAAACTATTCCTAAATGAAAACGGAAACAAATTAGAGGGCATAGCATAGTATTTAAACTAGTGATCAGATAGAGTAAGGAGAGAATTGAAAATATTTCGTGAATTCTCGGATGTTGAACAAATCTAAAGATAATGTGTTGTGTTTTTTCGAAATGGGTTTGTTGCCTATAGTTACCAGCGTTCATATTATGTAAATTCGAAAGATCAAGTGCTTCCAGCTAAATAAATAATGTTCAAGCATCGCCTTTGAAAAAGCATACTTTCATTTATAAAGTCACCTCAAGTTGTTCCGTTGGTGAAGGTTTTTTTTTTTTTTCTAATATACTATAATAAAAGCTTTCTTCGTGTTGATGATTTTTGTGGAGCTAATTAAAATTCTTATATTTTCTATGCATGATTTATTTAAAAAAAAAAAAAAAAAAAAAAAATTATATATATATATGCATATATATATATATATATATATAAAATTTAATGTATACATTTTTTGTAAAAAACTGTTGCGATCTCTATAAAAGGTAAGTACAAAACCTATCATACAGCTGTAATCAAGTGTTATATTCTGTACCAAAGAAACTGCGATGAAGTTATATATTTTGATTTTGTGCATTAAAAGGTAAAGTCATTTTATCGCTTCTTCTTTTTTTTTTTAATTTTTTATTTATTTATTTATTTATTTATTAATTTTTTTCTAAATTAGGGCTTCTTTTATTTTTTCCGGCTATGTACATAAGGAACATGCATGCTAATAAATTTTTATTTGTTGATCTTTTTCTTTTACATACACACATGGACTATATAAAAAAATCAATTTTCACTTGCATTGTTATGAATATTATCTTCACGAAAATCATCATCAAATGCTTATTAATTTTCAATAATGTGTACATTAAAACTTACATATACATTCTTTCATAACATATCATATTTCGCTTAAATCAAGAAATGAAAGGGAATAATAATAATAATAATAATAATAATAATAATAATAATAATAATAACAATAATAATATAAAGGATTGTAATTGTAATTTTTATTTGCAGTAACTATTATAAAAATATGATATATATATAAAAAAAGCGATGCTTAGTCCTCTTCTACGAAGCCAGGACTATGCACGGCAATTAGTATTGAATATAATTTCAATATAAATGTACACAAAAGGATAAATTTTATTTCATTTTCAAATTTAGTCAAGAGTTTTTATTAACAAAACTTTTGTCGACTTTTAGATAATGTTTCCATATAGATGCTATATAGCACTAGGCAAAAAAGAAACGAACCAAGAGTATGTACAGCGGCAAAAAATGTGAACGTTTTCTAAAAATTAACTTACATATAATAATTTTAGTACATTTTGTATAAAGGACTTGTAAGTTATAATTACACCCTATACCATTTGTACTACAATGATATATTAAGTTTGGATGTGCGTGGATGTATACAACGCTTAGAGATGCTTGAAATAGACACGTCTTTTATCACTTTCTGAATCGATTCAAGTTTGTCTGTCCGTTTTTTGTCTTGTTTTCTTGTATTCAACGTACAGGATATCACTTTAGAGATATTTCGATCAAATTTGACACACCGACATGTTTTGGCGCAAGGACGAACGCTATTGAAAATGCTTCGAATCGGATCAATTTTTGGATCACTTTCCATATAACACCTTATTTTGAATAGTCGTTTTATGAATAATTGTAGTATGATGTAGAGAATTAAATGGTCGGTCGCGACTCACTATAGTGTCTTCGCATATTTCCAATATGCATTTAAAGAAATGCTTTTGGCAAATTAAGGCCAACTAATCCAATTTTTTGTTTTTAACTAATTTCATAAATAAAAAAAATTCGGACATGACGGACAATAAAAAAGAGGAAGAGAACCATGTTGTTAGGACATTAGATAACAAAAGTGAGCAATTTTTTTAATTCTCACCTGGTTTACTATTTAATTGCATTTACAACTTTTTTTTTTTCACGTCACTCAATCGGTTACGGCATTGACAAAATTAGTCTAATCATTGTTAACTTCAACTTCCGAGATATTATAATAAAAATGATTGCAATTAATAACATTTAAGGTATTCGTGGTGTGTTACATTCAGCTTTTTTTGGTCTAGGTTTTTATTGTTCATAACATTCGATAAAATATCTCCAATTAGAGTTAATTAACTCCTTGATCTTGTAAGTTTTATTAGCAATTTGTTTTCTATTGCAATGTTTCTGTTTAATGTCTACTATTTATTCATTAAAGTCGTTACTAATAAGTTAATTATTAATGTTGCTATTGCTTTTACACTCGCAATTTAATACAATAAGAAGTGTGAAGAAGTGTGTGTGCTTCCCGAGTTCTCATTGTTTTTCAAAAAAATGTATCAATGACCAAATTTATATATAATGTGTATACATATCTGCATATATATGCCATAATCTGTATATTTTTGCTTTAAAACTCATACAAAGCTTGAATGTTATCGTTACTCCCATAAGGCATTTAGTTTAATTAATTTACCAATGCTTAGGCACTCTTGGCCTAATTCAGATCTATAGAGTAAGTTAATTCAAAGAAACTGCAATCATTTTTTTTTTTTTTTTTTTTNTATACCTAAGTATAAGATTCTTATGTAAATATACTCGAATATATATATATATATATATATATACATATAAATACATATATATGTATATAGTAAAGATAGCACGATACGATTTTGTAATATTCATTTTTATTGTTATTATTTTAGGAGGAAGTCGATTTAGATGAGCCATCACTAACACAACCTGCTGCCAACCAGGCTAATAACGCGAACAATACGGCCGGACAACCGGTCTTTGCTATGCCACCACCACAACCACCAGCAACCGGGGTTAATCCATTTACCGGTGCCCCAGTGGCGGCCGCCACAGAACAAACCTCATTAAACACTACAGAGCAAACCACTTATACACCAGGTATATAAAAACCATAAACTAGAAAAATGAAAAGTAAAATACAATTATTTAAAATATATATATATATATAGATATATATATATATACAAAAACAAAGAAACAACAATAATAATAACAAGTAAGAAAATTAATTAAATTCGGTCGGGATCGAATCTTTTATACCCATCACCGTTTACCCCCCAAAAAAAAACAAAAGAAGTAAAAAAATAAAATTCTCATGCTCTCTATAATGCGGAGAGGGCGCAGTCGATTTCTTCATTGTCGCTAACGTGAGAATGTTTACCACAAATACTACAAAGTTCCGCAAACAGTCAGATGGACAGACGAACAGGCGGACATGTTTAGATGCATTCAAGAGTTGTAACTGGCCAAGAATTGGTACCTTTTGCGAGTTTTTTGAAGCTTGTTTGTGCGCGTTATAGAGGTATTGAAAAAATAATTCAATTTTGATACTCTATAATATTGCGTAGACGTGGTCAAATTTTTCCATTTTTGTGCACAAATGCTATACCATCACCTATAGAATTTGCGCTCAATTTTTGGACACTTGATGCGTAATGAGCAAAAAACCAAATTTTCATTCCCTTTGAAAAACAGAGGTTTACTCAGGTTACATAGTGCTGTGAACGTGTCCTTCGAGCGATTAGACCCATTTTCAATACCAACCTGCCTGCAAGAACTTCCAATGTTCCAGGAGAATGTTTATAACAGACATTACACAGACGGACGGACAGATATGCTTAAATCTCTTTCGAATTTGATGCTGATCAGGAATATATATACTTTGTGGGGTCTCTGATACTTCCTTCCGGGCTTTGCAAACGCTTTGACAAAATGTACAAACCCCTCATCTTTCAGTGATGGTTATAAAAATAGTAGCACTGATGTTATCAACAGGTAACATTTTTATAAAATACACTTTAACCAAGGAAATATTTAAAGATAATTTAAATCTGTCACGAATAAATCCACGAACAGAAAATCCAAACATCTAAAGACAAAAACCAAAAAAATGTTATTTAAAGTATTGTGTATTTAATTTAAAAAAACAAAAAAAACGAACTTCTAAAAGAAAAAAAGGAAAGGAAAACCAATTTAAAAATACTTATTAATATTTTTGCATTATTATTGAAAAGTTTGAAATCTAATATGACACATAAAACTAATTAAAAAAAAAAATTATAATTTAAAAAAAAAAAAAAATTAAAAAAAAAGTACACGACGACTACCAAGAATTCCTTAAGTTCTTTATTTAAAATTGATTTTTTCATAAGAAGAGGAGAGACGGTGACCTATGTATAGACAAATAATACATTTTTTTCATTTTTGTAATCGTTAAAATTCTGCCATGACCCATTATTCATTCCTTTGCACATACAATTCCATTGGATACTATCAACGTGTTGTGGTGTCAGTTATCAAAAATTGGAACGAAAAATGGAGACGAACGGTTATGAATCTGTTATCTAAATTGCGGAGCAGTGGAACTAATCCGAGCATTTCCAATATATTGTCTCTAGGAACAAATTCGAAAGAAGGCAATTTTGACATGAGTAATGAAATGGGGAAAAGTGAACGAAGGGTAATGAGGAAAATGTCAAAAAATAATTGTGAGAGATGAGATCTGCGTAGGGCATTAGCAATTAATCGATTGAGATCGTTTTTCTTTCATTTTCTTTCAAACTTAATAAAATTTCTGTTTTCATTCTTCATTGGATTAAAGTGACGTATTTTCATATATATTGTGTGTTCCATTTTAGAATAATTTCGTCATTTAATTCTAGTTTCCATCTACCTTTACAAAATTCTTTTGCAGATTACCAACGTTAAGAAAAGCACTGACCGACTGCAATGAAATGAAAAAGTTCTTAAGCGCGCTCTTAACTAAGACTCATCATCAGATTTATCAAAAATATATATAATGCATAGGAATACGCATTGAAGATCATATTCATTGTGACCCAAAAAAACATAGCACTTGTTTTCTATTGCTTTTCTTATCGCTTGAAAATCGGCGAATTTGCTTCAGAGACACGTGCATAATCCCAAAAAGCATACCTTACTCCTTTCTCAATGTAATCGCATCAAATTTTTAAGTTTAAAATCCAAGTTGAGTCTTAAGTGTTCGCTCAATAAAACAAACTTTCGCATCATCTGCGAAAATCAGTAAATTTCACTGACTGATGAAGTCGCCCCTAATCACCAAAATATTAACACTTCTTCTTTCTGCAGTTGAAGGGTTCGCCCGTGATAATGAAACCATATATGATATAAATAAGCCGGAATGTATATATATATATGTATATATATACGGGCGTTGGAATTCGTACCATTACCTGTAAAGAGTTGACGCATTGTTTAACATACATATATAGGATATATGGGTGATAATCAATTTGTAAACAAGATACTGATGGGTTTTATTTACTTAAAGAATGTGTTGTTCTTTATAAGGTTCTAAGAGATCGATAACATTGCAAGTGATTTTTTAATTTAAAACTTTTCAATGACAGTTAAATTTTAAATTTCTATTTCAAGTGAGGCTACCTACATCCGTTCAAAGGTCACTTAACTAAAAACATGCCATTCTACGAAACAATCATTAGCGAGAACGAAGACTTGAGAAACTATTCTATCTAGCGAAAGCAATATGTTAGTGCTAGATAGTGCTACTAGCCTGGATTGTTCTGCGAAGTTATAATGAAAACGATCGTTAATCGTTTAATTCGTTATAATAAACTTGCATCTTTAAAGATGATTTCTAAATATATCGATGCTGATAAATATCCCAATTATTTAATTTCAATACAAAATGATTCCATTTGATAGTGTTCGCTAATTGTGCTCGCTAATACCGCTCAACACAAAATCAAATTCTGTTGGTCATCTCATCAAGTGCTGCGTGATAATGTGGACAAAGCCGGTTCGTTAATCGATTTGCATGAAAAGGAATCGGGGGTGTTTTTTTTTTATTCTCTACATTGAGAGAAGTCGTCTTATGCCACGTCGCTGCAAATGGACATAGAAACAAAAATATATGTAGTAGAAATAATGTAATCCTTTTGTAACTGGAGGTAGAAGATTTCTATGTCATATTATTTTGATAGATATAATAATTATTAATAAACTGTTGCCTATCCTTGTAATGTGATTGATTGATATGTAAATTTGAAAAGTTCCCGAGCTTTGAAATTATAAAATATACGTATATGTATGTATGTATCTACTGGTCGAGTGAGTGATGTTCTTTAGGTGCCGTAGATATAGGAAATATTCAGAATGCAGCTCCTGCATACTGGTTGCAGAAGGAGAATTATAACTTGCTAAGGGGTCAGCGAAGTGACGTTTTTCAAGGATATTCCAATCATTGGAAAATCATTTTAACAACGTTGGTTAACCTTATGCTGTCATCTTCTTACTCGGCTATGGTTTTTTATACCGTTTGCGCGAGTGTGCGTGTGTGAATCAAATTTGTTAATACATTACATTGGATACACAGTTATGGCCTAAGCGAAACCCACAACGTTCCAAATTTCTATTTCAATTTGTCCACTTAAATGTGTTCATGTCAGAAAATGTTTTAGCCTTGCGCTTAAAAGTATATATAACGTTTTATTTTGTATTGTGTTTTCCATTGATTTCATAAAATTATATTTTAATTATTTTTCTTTTCTTCTTTTTCTTTCTCTCAGACATGATTAAACCAAAATACTAGATTTCGTTTAGTAATCATAGTAAAGCTAAATATGAAACTCCCATCAATCTGACATCCATCATGCATGCACATCTGTCGCCTCGTTGCTATATATTTTCTTATATATGTAAAGTATTTAAATAAATTTAAAAAAAAAAAAAACAAAAAAAAGCTTTTAATTTTTAATTTTCAATCAAATAATTCTAATAAAAATACGAAAATGAAAAAAAACAAACACATAACCTATACATAGTATTTTATTAATTAAAATAAAAGGAAAAAAAAAAAAAAAAAAAAAAAAGCAACACACATTTAAACTGCAAATTAAAAGAAAAAATATATAAAAGAAAATATAATAATTGCAATACATAAAAATCCGAAAGAGACAAACGATTACGAAACGCGGCATTAACTATACATATATAATTTGAGACATTTTCCAATCCAATTTATGTAAAAAGAATGGCGATTATGTAAAGGTGCGAGAGCCTTGAAGAAAAATGATTTCTTTTCACATCTGTAAATAGCAGAATGCAGCGCAAGGCTTCCGTGCTTGTAGATAAATGTTATTGAAATTGTCTCGAATTATTGCATTCTTCATTATTTAAGTTTTTCTTTTTTGAATAAAATCTTTGTAACATTTTTTCTCTTTTTCCTTTTTTTTTTTTTTTTTTTTTTTTTTTTTTNTTTAATTTTTTTGGATTTTTTTGGACTTTTTTATGATAATGACAAAGACGGAAAGCTATATTATATATGCCAGCGTAATTGTGTAATATATATTCATATTCAATTTCGTCTTATCCATTAAATATGTGCGTGTTTGCCTCTGTAAAGATATAATAATAAACAACATATATATATAAAAAATAATTATGTGAATAATTATGCGAAATTGTTTTTAAATAAAGTCAAAAAGGAGAAAATTGTTATTTAGTTGCATTTGCTCGTATGTGTTAAAGGTTTCTGCATATTGAATAAGCGTAAAAATCAATTTTAGAATTTGTCAAAAATGTTTGCAAAAATTAATGAAAAATTAAAGTTCGCATTATTTGGAGAACGAAAACACTTTTGGTCAAATTGTAAAACACAATTTCGTTTTTAGAGAAATAGGCAGGAGAGAAAGCAACGTAGTTCTACAGTAGGAGTATACGCTATATATAAATATATTTTATATAAATATATATATATATATGTATATACAGTATAAACAAAAGGAGTATATACCGTATATAAATGTATGCTATATTATATATATATATATATATATATATATATATGTATATATTTATATTTATATGTATATGTAAGTTAAAAATTTCAAAATGTCAGTTTCTATATATTTAAGTTCATTGAGTTAATAAAATTTTACTGTGCTTTTACGTATCTCATTAGAGAATCACTGCATGGGATGACTGTAGATTAAGCACTCTGGGTATAGCATATATATGTTTTTTTTTTTTTTTTTTTTGCAAAATAATTCAATTAAATAGAAATTTTGTAGTCCGTGATGTCAGCTGATAAATCCGACTTTGCATTGTGCCTTACTTTGATGACATCTTTCCAATGTATTGGAATGCTTGCACGACACAGAGTAATTAGGGTGAAAAGCAGAAAAAATTTGGTCTATCTAATGAGATCGTGACAATTCCAAGACTTTGAGTAAAATTTTGAATGTAGTTGTGTTACCATCTTTTCAAATTGTATAGCATTGACTTTGATCTTGAATGCAAGCTACGCATCAAGTCCAAAAAGTAATTAAATAGAATCAGGGATTAGGCATACGATTTGAATATGATTTGAAAAATATAAACGATATACGATTAAGTGAATCTCTCTCTCTCTCTCTCTCTTGTATCCAAACAAAGCACGAGTCGGATATAATTTTTTTTCTTCAAGTGATTAACTGCAATTTCTCATAGTTAAATAAATGTTCATAATATTCGGTGATAATATCCAGACGTAGATATCGCAAGTAAGCCTAGTAAAGTGTGATAAATATTTAAAAGGAAGACAAATCCATGCTCACGGTTTGCTATTGAAAGGGGATCTTTGATCTCAAACAAATTATGGTTAATTTGTTCATCTATTCGTTTCGAAAATCTAAACAATCAAGATGAGAGGTCAACTTTACTTTATTCACTTGATCCTATAAATTTTATCCCATACTATAATTTATATATATTAAGTAAACAAATATATGACTTGAATCTAAAGCACGTTAATATATAACATACGCTCGTCTGCGCTTAATATCAATTTTTTCTTTGCAATTTTTGCTGAAAATGTGCAAATAAATCTTATCGTAATATTTAAAAGATTTACTAAGATTGACTCCAATCCACAGTTAGTCAGTATCAATCAAGTAAATAGATCCGTACCTCCCTCTAGTATTCACTATTGACTTAAGGGACGCAATACGAGCTATATACACATCCGTACATCCTTCCAATATTCACTGTTACCTTAGGGGACAAAATGCGAGCTATATTTTTGTAGTATTATACAGCAATATAAACGTAATTGTGTCTAAAAAATGCTACATGCTAGGAGTTATTCATTGCGAGTATCGATAATTATAAATATATCTGATACGAATAAATAAATGAAAATAAATTCGTATATATTGCAGCTGATAAGGAGGTCGTATGTAGTAGTCTGAATTATCTACGATCTGTTCGATCGGACCATATAAAAAATGTTTTATGCTTGCGAATAATAAGAAGATAAAAGTTCGCTTACGTCATTTGTCGTGCATATCAAGACACAATATAAATCCGAATATAGATAAACATTTATTCTAACATTATAAATAAAGAAAAAGCAGTTAATTTACACACAATTGTGTGTCATTTTTTATCTTTAATTTTCTACGTAATCTTATTTCCTTGTGAATATCATTTGCCATAAGATAGTGGTAGAGATCTTCCGTTTTGTCCTGTCCGGTTAGTTGTTGCTTTCACATTTCGGCTTTTTATCCACAATAGAACAATAGGAAATAGCCTGCAATCGCTCAATTAGATGCGTTTACAACCATCCCTGCCTGCCATAACATTTTCAAATCCGCTCTTGAATATGTTTAGTAGAAATGCATAAACTGCATATATATATGTATTTAACAAAGAATGAAAAATATGAAATAGTGTATTTTCATCAGTTTAATTTAATAATTTAAATTTAAAATAATAAAAAAAATTTTACATAGCATTTCCTCTTACATTTTCATATTGTAGCAGCTACTCTCATATCAATGAATTATAGCATGTACGTCACTTGTTTTATTTTTATAGCTTAAGAGTAAATTCGATATATATATATATATATATATATTACATATATATTACATATATTACATATATATATATATATATATATATATACATATATATATAAAACAAATTATATTATAAAAATATATAAATAAAATATATACATAATTACTGTTCTTTTTCGGTAATATATGACAGAATATATGATGAGTACTTATATACATATATATGTATATACATATATATATATATATATATATATATGTATACGTATATATATTATATGTATATTTATTCTATACAACATTACACAGTTTTCAATAAATGAATAATACATACATGCATACACACATATATTCATATATATATGTACGTTAGTAAACTTATGTAATTGTAAAACACATTTAGTGTATCTATTTATAATAATTATTAATATTATCTCCTCCAAATAACAATAATAATAAACAGTAAAACTCTATATATATATATATATATATATATATATATATATATATATATATATATATTATGTAAACAAATAAAGAAGAAAATTTACTTTAATAAATAATTTACTAAGCATTGTTTTTATTATCATATCTACCGAATTGACATTAGAAGCAGAACGAACACATCTAACGAGGTTGTTTCCTAATTTCGCGGAGAGAATAACTTTAGAGATTTCAAAGAAGATGTCTTTTGGCGGGAGTCATCAGTTCTACGATCACAAAAATATTATAACACGGGTTGCGCATATTTTTCAATGCAGAGTCGAACAAAAAAATGCTGTTTTTGCGAAAGCAGCAAATAAATCCGAATATAATGAAAAGTTCTTGGGAAACGATTGTAATCACATTTCCCGTTTCATTGTCTTGTCGGATTTTTGAATCTTTGTAATTTATCTGCGTGGGCGATCAAGATCTCATTTAACCACCTCCCAAGCGGTCACCCTCTTCTTTATTCACTCTATGTATGTATGCGTATGGAAAGTATTTTACACCTGCAATCAGATCAGAGATTATCAGTATTTTTTCTTTTTTAATAGCTTTTCATTGGATAGGTTCGATATTAGAAAATCCGCCTGGCTAATAAACTATTCCCTTTCTTTTCGCATATTTCCCATGCTTCGATTGTGAATTTTTCGTATTTTATATGCTCCAGGAAATCCGGGTATCTTATTTTGTAAGATATTCTTTACGGCGACTGCCCTTTAGTATGTCGGTAATATTTTTAATAGTATCCGTCATAAAATAAATTTTAGAAAATTCCAGCTTTCTATCTATCAAAATTTCTGAGCCAATGGCGGAAAACTACAGATTTTTGCTTAGAGAAACAGAATTACTTTCAAGATACACTTCACTGTGGGCGTGTCTCCGTCGACCTAATTTGGCTTATTTTTTAATACCAATTTGCGTGCGAAAACTTCCAATGTTTCTACCAAATTTTAAGTCGATATCTTCATTTTTGCTACGAGGAAAGTGACATGCAGACGGACAGACATGGCTAAATCAATTCAGAATTTTACGCTGATCAAGAACATATATAGGGTCTCTGAAGCTTCGTTCTGAGTGTTACATATATTATGAAAAAAAAAAACAAAACCTCCCCGCATTCCCCATCTTACAGTGATGGGGTATAAAAATTGTATGCACAACTCGAACAGTTCTTATTCTTTTTACGCGAATTTTTCACAATATCAGTTAATGAACATTATCTAGTAAAAGCAAGAAAGCACAAAATGAAACATAATTTATTAAGAAAAGAAAGGCAGACGGAAAAAGAAAGGTAGACGGTCATCACACAAAAATCGAAGAACAAATATTTTCAAAGTGCACCCCGTGTCTCACGCAATGAAAGAACACCGCAAAGGTTAAGGGTGTTTGTTAGATTGATTTGCCTTCTTTTAACGGTTCTTGATGGAACCTGCTCAACATATTTATGGATATTAACTAAGAAGCGCTATAAGAATTGTGAATCTTAACTTACGGTACCGGGTGCTAATTATTGTCACACTTACACTCTTCCATAAGGACAATAATTACCGACGCTTATCTTGATACAATCTTTAAATAGAACGCAACTGCAAACCTTCCTGGAATATCATAATCACAACCTTTAAAATTATATACGATATAAAAATTAAAAAAACTAATGAAAATCGAAAAATTAATTATTTATTTTTCTTAAAATTTTCACATATAAGATTATATATAAGATTATATATAATATATATTAGGTGTTTGCAAAAATTTTGATCACTTGTGGCAACAAAGCGAGATTTGATTTCGCAAAGATCCATGCACCGATTCATTTTCGCAGTTCGCGCCAGCAGTTCGCGTGCCAGCAAGTCATGCTGCACCGATGAGGGGACGCCATGTCCGGTCAGGTCGCTGAATGTGCCAGAACTTCCCATTCGAGTTGCAAGAGTGCATTGTGGACAATCTCTTGCGACAAGCGGACAAAATGGCATTTTCCCTCTCGCATGTAAACGTCTAAAAATAGCGCATTCGTCAATTGCTAAACTGTTCGAAAGTTGTTTGAGAGTTTGAGCTGGGTTTTCATCGCAGTAAGTCTTGTAATTTATTGTCACCCTGCAGTCACCACTTTTAACCTTTTAAAACCGAAACTGTTAATTGGGATACGATGGAGCAGCGTCATAAGCATAAGCTTCTGAACGTGTTTGGTATGTTGGTATGGTTCGGCAACAGATTTCTCCAAATTAAACCAGAAAAGCAATCCCGAATGACGAAAATGCGGCATTCATTAAGCGCTGCATGGTTAGCGTGAAAAACTGTTCGTGTAGGTAGAGAAAGGACAAAATTATCGAATTCAACTGTTATGTGCACTTGTATGTCACATTTCTTTATCATTTTGATCTGTAAAAGTTGCTGATCAAAATTTCTGCAAACACGTAATATATGTGTGCGGGTGAATCGATGGAGGGACGGATTGACCGAATATCATAAAAGTGAATTTATTCTTCTAGACAAAGTTTTGATGTCAACAGTTCCCGTTTATTGATATATTGAATTCTTGTTGAATTTCCTTATTACTTATTCTGGCAACACTTGGACTCTGATATTCGCGCTGATCAAGGGCTCGTCGTATTTATTTCTTTACACTACAAACACTAAACATTACGAAACAGCAACAAACCGGTGAAAACTTCTCTACTCTTCTATAGGTGGTATACGATTGTATAAATTTTCGCTAACACACACACACGCACACACACATGCAGAGACAGACATCGCTAAATGAAAACTTTTAAATAAAACAAACGTATATCGAAATATGAATTTTCCTTAATGTGAAGTGAAATTTCGTTAATTTATTTATTTGTTTATTTATTTATTTTTTAAATCAGTCAGTATCTTTGTTTAGGCATAATGTTGGTATTTTTTTATGTAGATTCAATGTTACTTTTAGATTATCTTTTAATAAAAATTGTATGCAGTACTTTTCTGTAATTTGATTTTATTTATATTTATATTTATATTCATTTATTTATTTAATTATTTTTTATTGATTTATTTATTTACTTTTTTTGTTGTTGTTGTTGTTTTTCTTTTCCTAGAGAATACAAGTTGCGGTTTTGTTAATTGATAATTATTTCTAGTGTGTGTGTGTGTGCTTGTGTGTGTGTGCTTGTGTGTGTGTGTGTGCTTGTGTGTGTGTGTGTGTGTGTGTGTGTGTGTGTGTGT
>KK502410.1:392296-397296 GCA_000688735.1 Glossina austeni
TTTTTTTTTTTTTTTTTTTTTTTGTATTTTTTGTATTTTTTTTTTTTGCAATTTTTTTGTTCTTTTTATATAAAATTTATCATTCAATGCATCATTTGTTATACAAATGCGCAGATGTTTATCAATATATGTAGCTTAGAGAGAATCCATGTTATTAATATTAAATTAAATAAGATTAGATTTTGTTTTCGTTTTGTTCAGTTTTCAGTTTTCACATCTACATTAATGCTAAATTTCATTTCAAGTACAAATATATAAATTTTAAATATTGTTTTTTTTGTTTTTGTTTTTTTTTTATTTTTTGTTTTTTCTGTATTTGCTTTCAAGAGTTTTTAGTGTCGTGTTGTATTAACCTACATATATATTTTAATACGAGTATGTCTATAAATGGATACGCACGGGAGAACGGACGCGCGCTTGTGTTTTTGTGTTTGCGTGTCTGTACGTACGTATGTGAATATTTTTGTATGTATGTCTTTAATAAAAGCTAATTATTTTTGTGTGAATAAATTTTAAAAATGTTTCGTTAAAATGAAACACAAAAGATTTAAACGAATTCTTCTTGTTCCAGCCAAGGATGACTGAGACATTCGGCAGCTGAGGCTCGTATAACCGGATTGTATTCCAACATTGGCAGCAGGAAATCGGAGAATTTCTTTGCCTCGATTGGATCCCAATCGTATTTTTCAACTAACACATTTATTAGGCTCCACGGTTTCAATTTAGTTATGTTACGTAAACTTCCTATAGAATGTTCGAAAAATTTATTTTATTTTATTTGAAAAATCATTTAAATATGCAAAAATGCAAAGTTCGCTTTTTCTTTTTACCATAAGTAGTAAAATATTTAAGTCCATGTTTACCGCGGAATATCACCGACGAAGGTATTGTGCCCAACAGTTCAATAATATGCGCTAAATGGTCCTCATCTCTTGAATAAGATTCGCCCGCATGCGGATCAAATAGGTAATCGCCGGTAGCCAATTCAAAGGCCAAACATGCCGTACTCCAAATATCGGCCGTATAATTGTATGGTGCTCCCAATAAAACCTCTATTGAGCGATATTGACGCGTCTGAATATCTTCGGTAAAGTGATGATACTAACAAAAAAATCCAATTCCAATTTTCATTTTTCATTAATTTCTTTCTCTGCAAAAAAATAAATAATTTGCTTTCAAGCTCACCTCATAGCAAGCGTTGCCCAAATCCGCAATCTTTACTCTCACGTTCGTATTGTTGATTAATGCTTGTATGGCGTTTGTATAAGATTGTGTCTGAGAAAGTGCAGTGTTATTTAATTTATTATTTGTTTGTTCTTTATCTGAACCAGTGGTGTCAGTGGGCAGCTGTGAACACACATAAAAAAATAAATAAATAAAAAATAAAAAAAAAAAATAAAAAAAAAAAATAAAAAAAAAATGAAAATAAAAGTAAAAATAAAAAGTAAAAATGAAAATAGAAAATAGAAAAATGAGAAATGAGAAATGAGAAATAAGAAATGCGAAATTAAGAAAAAATTAAAAATGAAAGAGAACAGAACAAAAATGTTGTGCAAACAATCAGCTACACAGTGCTCATTTCATTATACCCATTACACCCTTCACAGCCTTTCCTCTACTGCTCTACAATCCTCGCCTCCTCTTCTCCTTTTTTCCTTTTTTCCATCTATTCTGCATTCTAACCCTTCACCTTTCAACTTATCGCACTCAATGAAATCCCTACTAGATGCTCAGCAACACTTCCCCACTATGCAAATTTTGCGATCAGCCGCCAGTTCCACTAATGCCTATAAAAACGCGCTTGAACCTTTTTTCAAAGATGCAATCAAGGAATTTATATACGTTTTGCGTCCCCGTTCGGTAAATGCGCATTTCTCCGATCATTTCTTTTCGCATACATTATATGATTAAGAAAAACTTATCGCTAATAAAAAAAAAGTCTACGCCCCATGTGACTTCAGCAAGAGCAAGGATCATGGCCAGTGAAAAAACTGAATTATTAGAAACAAGGATGGGGATAAGGAGCGACAACTGTGATAACGGCCGTTGCAAATATTTCATGCGCTCTTATAAATTAATACGACAAGCGTCGACAGGTGTTGGCAGATACGATCTGTGCTTGTGCGCATTGTCAGGAGCCTTTACTTTCACAAGTTTATAATTTTCGATTTTTGCAATTTTTCATATGTTTTACTTTGCACTAATATCGTGCTGTTTAATAATAAAAAAAAAAAAAAAGAAGAGATATTTTACAGTCGGTTGGTGGGTCAAAAACCACTTGATTTTAAGTAAAAATAATTCTTCTTTTTGCCGTCAAATCTATAAAACTATTTACATGTATGCCTTAAAACTGGACTGAACGGATGTTCAGAATTAAATCTTAAATTTCTTAAAATAAAGATATAATTCAGTTCTCTTTCGATCTAAAGCACTCGTGAAAGTGTGAGTTATGGACGCAGGTGTTTAACACATAATTCATTGGCTATAAAGAGCAGGACTTTAAATTAACGAGACAGAACTGGTGGACATCAGACATCTTAACGTAGTTTCGTGTTTCAAAATTGCAAAAATCAAAAAAAAAAAAGAAACTTTCAGGAATAACCGATAAGCGAAGAACGCTATTGTCTGTCTGAAATCTGATAGCAATTTTGGATAAAATCGGTCAAAAGTGTCAAAACTCTTGGAAAGGAGGAAAGAAGGCACAAGGGAGGACGTGGTTGAAAACTTATAATTTAACATCCGCAAGCAACTGGATCTTCGCCTTTTATCCAGAAAGAAAAATGAATGATTTCGCAATAGTCCCAACGCTTCTATATATGAATATATACTTTATAAGGAGCTATACGGAGTACAAGACTAATTGTTTGTATAGATTTACAAGTTAAACGACGGGGGCCGAATCTCGCATACCTACCACTATGCTTTTCGCATTCTACTCTCCAAGTTCTTTTTTTTTTGATACCCATATCGGTGATATTATTAAGAAAAAATTCAACCACCAGTCGCGGTGTCCACCAGTTGTAAGCAGACGATATATCTTCCTTTGAGGAGTGTACAAAATAGTTTTAAACATTTTGTCTTGTTTGCCTTATGATAAATAAGCAAAAATCTCAAAAGAGAGGAAAAAAATAGAATTTAATTACATGTAACTTTGTGTGGACCTGGTCGATTATTTTCATTTGTGGACGTAAAGAGTGGAATGCTTCGTAAAGTAAACTTGGAAAATTTCAGTCTTCTAACTTCAACCAACCAACTTCAATCCAAAAATTTTTATTAAAAAAAATAGAGTTGCGTTCAGTTTATGCTGCACTGCGAGCTTCTGCTCTAACCCATTTGGTCCGTTTTCAATATGAACCTGCGTGCAAGAACTTCCAATGTTTCTACCAAATTTCGAGCCGATATCTTCAGTTTTGCAACGAGGAGAGTCCCAACAACACCGCACCAAACTGACATACAGACTGACTGTCATGGCTAAATCAACTCAGAATTTCGCGCTGATCAAGCATCATATATATATATATATATATATATATATATATATACATATATATATATATATGTATTACAGGGTCTCTGAAGCTTCCTTTTAAGTATAAGCCCATCATACAATGGTGGTTTCCTTCATTTTCAGATACCATAGTTCACTTCGTTGTATTTGAAAATAAATGAAATGAAATTAATTTAAAATAAAATGGTTTACGACATTCCATCTCGCCTAACAAATCAAATAAGAAAACATTTCACTAATCGGAGATTTGGTTTGAAACGATTTCTATATTTATAAGCGATTTTCGTAAACGAGTTCAACTACAATTGTTATCAAAGATCATCATTCCAACCATTAAATCAACTTTTCAAAACACTCTCCCCATTCCCCATTCGATACGAACGAATACAATCAAGACATTTGAGAAGCAAAAGTCATTCAATTATACGAAAAAAAAACGAACCAAAATTTGGTACCTTCTAGCTTACGTCTTGCTTGACATTCACTCTTTTCATTGTCACTTTTTTCCATGCGTGGCTGAATAGCGCCTCGTTTCTTATTATAACAATTAAAAATGGGTTCTCTTATCGATAGCCAACTGTCCTTTGGACATGGACTTCATTATCCATAGAAGAAAAAAAAAAAATTTACATACGAATATAATCGTGAACGACTTTGACTTTTTTCAGAGGAACATTCAAAGGTTCAAAGGTATGTAAAGGTATGTCGGCCAAAACTGCATACATCGCTATTTCACTCACTCGCTCGTCGTTTTATGAATGCGATTAGGGATATAAGCAGAGTTGATTATCAGAGTTCCATACTGAATGAAGACAAGGTGAGCATTTCAAGCCTTCTAAATCTCTTCGTATAATATTGATGAAGATGATGATGATGATGTTGATGATGATATGCTGAATAAGAATTATTTTATACAATTTTGAAAGTCGAAATTTGTTGAAGAAGCACAATGACAATAAACGGATAAAAATTTATCATAAATATATATATATATATATATATATATAAAATATATATAAAATATATATATACATATATATATATATATATATATATGATTATTGAAATGAAGCCAGTGCTTGATTACTATCACAGGCATTGCAAACAAGTCCTAGGTGCAATATGTAATATATATGTATATGTATACGTTTAAAAGGACGAATTTGTTAAATATGGTTACCTTGGCAGTGATTTTCTTTTCGGTGCGATAACGATTATTAATGTTGCCAGACGATGTTGTGGTACCGCTACCAATGCCACCGCCAACACCGCCACCACCACCGCCGGTACTACTCTCAACACTATCGCCCAATAAACTTGAAAATTTAGAAGCCAACGACGACGTGTCTTCCTTATCACCGCCACTGGCTGCGCCCAGAGTTGTTGGCAAAGGTGTCGATGATGTCGAATTATTCGCAGTGCTGGCATTCGGATTGGCGGCATTCATTTCGATGTTCTGCATCGGCCATTTAGCGCGACTTTTAGTTTGTTT
>KK502410.1:402296-466527 GCA_000688735.1 Glossina austeni
GTGTATCAAAATTTAATTGTTTTTTCAATAGCTTCATAACGCGAAGCCACAAGTTTCAAAAACCCCATAAAGGGTACAAATTCTTGGTCAGTTTCAAATTTGGAATGCATTTAAACATGTCCGCCTTTTCGTCCGTTGTAGTATTTGTGGCAAACGTTGTCCCGTTAGCGAAAGTAAAGATATTGTCTACGAAACAATTTGGAAGTAACTCAAACTTTTCCAAGGACACGCCTCCGACGTCTACACGACTATGCGATAAAAATTTTTATTCTGAAAATAGGTAAAAACCAGCCCCACCCACTTAACTTCTTTTACTTCTCTTGTGTTTTTTAGGATACCGAACGGTGTTGGGTATAAAAGATTTGGTCCCGAACTAATTTAATTCTCTTGCTTGATTTATTTTCTTCTTGTTCTGGTTTTTTATGAAAGTGGCGAAAAAACTAGAAAAACTGATATGAAATCAAAGAAATTTATTAACTGCTGCCGTAGATAGATCACAAAAGTTTTTTGCGCTGAACTTTTATATCGCCTTTAGAAGCCTTTGGGAATATAATAGACTTGTACTAGATCCATACAATCGATACATTTTTTTTTTTTTTGCCTGCTGTAGGCAGAGGCAACGCCCATTTTCTAATTCGATTTGTGTTCGTCAAGTCATTCATTCATCACTGCATTGATCTGCACTGTATTTCGGGAAAGGAAAGCAAAATTACAACATTTCTTGTATTAATAGCCTGCAAAGGAATTATACTCTCAGCTATTATTCAAACGGGTTTTATTTTATCGATACTTCGTCGACTACTACACTGAAAGTGTAGAGTACAAACATTCTAATTTATTTCTAATTCTTGTTTATCCTACGAATCATTAGGCGACTTAAAGTATTTCGTCTAATTAAAGATTAGTTTATAAGCCGAGGTTTTCAAGTGTAAACACGAAAAGTTTCTCTTTCGTGTATATAAATAAACAATAAATAATTTTTTTTATTAATTTCAAAATTGTATTTCTTACGTACACCTTATAAAGAAAGTGAGAAACATTATAGTCGGGCTAGACCGACTCTTAAATACCCTACCACCATATTGTCTAACACAATTCGTATTTTTTATCTTCATTCATAGAATACAAGAATTATACCTTATTTTTAGATGAGCTTACTATTATGAAACTGTAAATTACAAATTAGATCTCTTTGCAAATGAAGGCTTATTTTCCGTGGGAAAGGTTGTGCCCAAGAGGTTCAAAGATTGAAGTACGTGTTCAAAATGCAGGATATTTAATTTTTATCTTAAATTACATTTATGGGTCAAGTTTCATCATAAAATATTAAAATATAGAGTTTTCTGCCCTAGGATAGGATCCAAACATGGGCCGAGATGGTTCAAATTTGATGTCGTTAAGTTTTTTTATATCAAATTACTGTTATTATCGGGTCTTCAGTATAGCCCAGTGAAAATTGAACCTTTTTGTCATATAAACTTCAATTTTCGTTATATAAGAGGAGGTTCAAAAAATTGCCGAACTCGATCCAAAATTTTCACACCAATTTAGAATGCCGAAATACTATCACTTAACGACTTTTGCCGAGCAATTGTAAAAAATTGCAATTTTTTCTATATAACGACTTTTAAAACTAAAGCGTAGGGCTTCGAAACAGGGGACCGATCTAAATGATTTTCAATAGATTTTGTCCTTGGATTGAAACACGCCACTGTAGCATATTTCATCAAATTATCTCCAAAATTGCGAATTGTAGCTTGAACAGAAACTTGCATGGACGGACAGACAGACTTAGATCAATTCAGATTATGATTCAGTATCGATCGTTGTAGTAAAAGACGGCTCTATCTTAAAATCCTCTGCGTGTTACATGCCGCATAAACATAATACCACAAATGTATCACAAATGGTGTAGTGTTGTTGGCGACATTTTCCCAGAAGCGGTTGGCTATGTGGGAGAGAGAGTTAAAAAATTTCACCCATCCGATGTCGTCAGGCTATTATTCAGTAATTTTTGTTGAGAAATTTTGAAAATAACAAATTTATTGAAAGGCAAGCATTCTATGTGGAGCGATCGTATACATGGCTCCATACAATCCATTTGCAATAGGATTGACCCTTGAAGCAAAACACGTCGCTGTACCAAAATATTGCCAAAAATTGCTCTTTACAGATTGAACACAAAACTACATACAAGTAACAAATACAAATGCAAATATAAAGCCGCGGATAGCGGCCAAGCCTCAACCGAAATGATTCTGATTCGAACGGTTTAATAAAAAGTGCATCCATCCATGCAAATGTGAGTGTAACTGAAACTCTGAATTGGTGTAGAGTACAATTCTCAACTAAACGGTTGGCTTCTTTTCTTATTCCAGCGAAAATAAAGTAATTTATACAAAAATTGTTGATATAACTTTTAAGGCTAAAGATGGAAATACGATCTGATAGATAGAAACTTTCAAAGGGCAGCAATTAATCATATCGAAAAGTCTTCGCGGTTTCGAGCTTACTTTTTTAGCCTTTGCAGCTCTTTTCAAATAATTCTCAATTGTCATGTGGTTGATGTTTAGTGGCTCCGCTAATGCCTGACAGCTTGTGTGCCGGTCTTGCTACACTAGTTGTGAAATTTCATCGACTTTATCAGTGATTGCGAGGTGAATCTTAGGCATCGAAATTTCCAGAACGAAATTGAGAAGACCGCTCCTGGGTCCAACATTCATTCAAAGCATTCTCACCGTCCACTTCGGGAACAACAAATTTAAACTGAAATGTCACCCTTTAAGCACGCGTTCGTTTGAAAACAATGATGTGAGTGTTGCCCGATATATAGGCATCAAAACCATCCATCCCGCGGAAGAACCGCGGAGAATATCCAACATGACCTAATGTATTGGTTCGTCGGGGATGAAATTTGAAGGCAACAGATTAAATAATTATTATATAACATTGCACTTTTCTACTTATCTACGAATTTCATCCCTGACGACCCAATATAAATGCGTGTGTGCGTGTGTGCATGTGTGCATGTATGTATGTTTCATTCATTTTTACAACACATAATAAAGTAACGAGCTTGCTAGAAATGCTTGTATTGGCGCTTCAAAAACAATAACTGTTGACTCTTGACAGCATTCTCAGCATTATGCAATAGCAATAGCAAGGGGGAGGACGCTAAATGCACTTAATTGAAGAGGAAACTGAAAACTAACAGAATTAGATTGGCTTGCATTGCTACATTATTATATTGTCTGTTGTCTATTGTATCGTCATTCTCGAGCTGTAACTCCCGCAGCCAAGAACTTGTGGATGCAAAAGGAACAGCTAATGATATCTGCCCGCTAAAAAAAAAAAATAGATTTAAGTTCGCAGTTTTCTGCAAAGGCAAAATTCAAAGACACGCACACGCACAAAGAATGATGCGTCACATATTAAGCAATCAAATTAAGTACACACTTGCAATACGCTTAATATATCCTTTCTTATGACAAAGTGATAAAATATATAGATGTATACTGAAAAACTATTTTAATGTAAAAGAGATATTTTTTCCTAAAGGATAATATAATCTTGTGTGCAGCACTCGGTAAAAATGTATATATAAAAAAAAAGAAATTAAAAGAGTTATTAAAAAAAACTTAAGTGAAGCTTTTCTTCCGATCTCTTTAAGGTAACCCATTTAAACCATCCGAAAGCAAGAGGTCAGTAAACTACTATGAAGAGTATGGGGTCTCTTGATTGTACATCAAATCTTGCATCGATCGGTAAATGTCTGTCAGTCCTTCTACAATGATCGTTTCTGATGGCAAAAATTAAGATATTGATGACTTTAAATTTGACAAAACTATTGAAAATTATTGCGCGCACCCTGAATCAAAATCGCTCGAATGACACGCCTCTCTCTCACTCTCTCGTGCTTTGAAAACCAAAAAAAAAAACTAGAGGTAAAAAATTTCACCTATGGATTGTACAGATGATCGTACAGTGTATATATAAAAATGGCTAAATCTGACACGCCCATCTATATTATAGAGTATCGAAATTTCATTTCAAAAGAGAAAATTAAATATAATTTTTATTCGATTTTGTTTAAGCAAAAATCAAAAAAGAGTAAAATCTATTTTTGTACGATCGCTGCGCATTCACTTTTGTGATTACAAGTATTTTTCTGTATCAAACTGTCTTTGAAAAAAATGGTGAATAGAGCAATCATTCAATGCTTTGACTTTATCATCATATCCATGAATCTCCCCGAGCAACGTTTAGAGTCGCTATGAAAAACTACCATTGACTCTTAACCTTTAGTGGGGAAATTTTTTTTGCGTACACTTTAAAAACATTGCATATTTAATTCCAAAGTCCGAATATTCTGAATTTAAGAATCACTAATACACTTAAGCATATCATTATATGTATATATATATATATATATATATATATATGTAGCGATTGCATCATTTACATACATTTACATAAAAATGTTTACGGAGCATATCATAAAAGATACTTATTTTTAAGTTACGGATCATTAGTCAAATTAGTATGAGAACATGTAGACAACATATGTTCCTATATATATATATATATATATATATATGTATAAGCGCATTACCAGAAAAATATTGAATTTTAAAAATAGTTTTTACACCTTTTTTACTGCATTTTAAACAATTTCGAATGTTCAGAGCCTTAGTTATAACCAACAATTGTCCCTTCATCCCTATATATATATATATAGTTGAGTACACATCAAGTAAATTCAAAATAAGTCAACCTAATCGGAATTATAACTCCATGAATGCAATTATAATGAGAACATTATCCTGCCATTGCCCTTTAATAGCATGAAACGAGAATTTTTTGAAAATATTTAAAAAGCACATGAGGACGAAGCATAATTTTTTAATTAATACAAATCGCCATAAGAAAGAATTTCGTCTTATGGACGGATGTGTAAGTAAAATAATAGCTATCAGCACTTACAAGCTAACGTATGGACCACGCAACGCAGGCATATCACGGCGTCGGTTTAATGGTGGCGACAGCGATAGAGATAGAAAATCCTGCTGGGCTTTATCTTCATCAACCAGACTTGACGGAGTGGTGCTGTAAATACGTGTTGTTGGCAAATAGCCAATTTGTTGCAGAAAATCATCACGATGCGATAGTTTTGTTGTCGATTGTGAAGACGTGAGGGGTGCGTACAGAGCGGCACCGCCCGTGGCGACAGAGTATTTTACCGCAGACGAGGCAAGACCACCAATAAAATTGGCATGAAAACTGCCGCCACTGCCGCCAAGATGGTGATGGTGTAGAGCATGTGCCGGATGATGGAGGACATGATGTAAATGAGCTTGTTGCGAGTGATGATGATGGCTAAAGAGAGGACTAAGTGGCACTGGTTGCTGCAAATGATGATGATGGTGATGATGATAGTGTGACGGTATAGCAGGAAAATGTGTCAGGTAGGAGGTGGCCGACACGGCAGGACCACCTAGCGATGTTTGACTTTGACTACTGACGGCGGCAGCTGCCGACGAAGTGGCCGTAATGATTTTATCATCAAAACTGCGGCGAAATGTAAATCCTTTTATGCTTGGATAATTACGATGTGTGAGAGGTGAAGTACCCAAATCTATTGATGCAGCCGGTCCAAGTAGTTTTATGGTGTTCAAGTAGTTTGAGCCACTAGATGTCTGGGAAACTGTGCTCACCGCTACAGTTGAGCTGCCAACAACATATGAAGATAAAGAAACGCCAATAGGCGAGTTGGGTAAAGGACTTAATATTTTAGTCTTGGCACTGCCCATCATGTTTAAAGCCGGAGAAGTGCGTTCGGCATAAAGAAGCGAAGGACTAGCGCAACTAACGGCTGAACCAGCGCTGTAAATGCACGATGACGAGGCCAAGCCATTGCTAAGGCCGGTCGTAATATTGGTTATTATAGGGCTGCAACGTCCGCCACTACCACTTCCACTACCTGGAGTGCAGCTGTTGCTGCTGCTCGTGCCTGCATTATTATTACTAATATTATTGCTGCTACTGCTGCTTGAGGTGGTGATAACATTTGAGGCCAAAATCGTTAATGAAATACTATTTGAAGCCGGTGGTGGTGAAATTTGAGTCAACGACGGCGTCGATGATATTATAGACGATATACCGCTATCGCTACTGCAGATATTTACAGTGACTCCGACCGAGCCTACATTGCCTCCCATTACTGCGCTGCCATAAACTACCGATGGTAGTGGCGCATGAGTAGGGGATAATAAATGCGGTGAAGTTGAGTGTGTTACAGCTTCGTGCAGTAATGAATTGGCGACACTAGCCACTGCACTGAGACCGTTATATGCACCGATGTTACTAACATTTTTTAAGGCGGTTTCTGGCAGACGCGCAGCAGCTGCTCCCGCTGATCCGCCTGCTATAGTACTAGATGGTAGCACAGGTGCCAGCGTTAAACCTCAACTATTTCTTATCGGTAATTTATGAACTAAACTTTAAGATAAATACTTTGCTCAGTCTATCTGACGACTTGGCGTCTATTTGTTTTGTTTTCTGTAATTATTCGTGTATTTGTTTTTGTTAACTTTTCCGCTTATGGAAGAGAGAACAATTGCAATATATACATGAAACACTCAAAATTACCGTTACACCACTTACACTCACTCACATCTGTTCTTTCATGTACACATATCAAGAGTTTTCTTCTTTGAACTCACATATATATATTAAAAAAACACACACACACAGGCACACAAAAAACAAGCGACAGAGCGAGAGAGAGAGAGAGAGAGAAAGGAAATAAAGCAAGGGTGTTCTTACTTTAATAAAATTCTATTACTGGGTTGAGTTGAGTTACTCATAACATGCCAACGAACTTATTTCCCTTTTGTGCCCGTATCGCGGATAGGTGCCTTAATTTTATCATACCGTTTGAATGAGAAACCGGACTCACAGCTGAAGCAAATCGAGAATAGATGAAAGAATCGAAACCTTTCTTAAATGCTGAACAAAATAGATTAAAGGACACACCCACACTAAATGAACTAACGCTTTAAATGAAATGCAATCACTAAGCGGTAAAGGAAAATAAGCGAATAATAATAAAAATAATCGCTTTGATATTTGAATGAAAATGATGTGAACACCCCATCATCACACCCCCCATGTACTATGTTCTATATAAAAATTTTCCAAATTTTTCAAATTACATCATAATAGTCAAGGAATATGAAATCCGTATCCGGACAGGGTCCGGTACACGAATTGTTTATAAAAATAGTGGTGGGTATCCGAAGATTCGGACTAAGCCGAATAGAGTCCCTCTCTCTCTCTCCCTCTCTCTCTCTCTCTCTTGGTTTTTGTTTCGTTTGTTTGCCACTTCGAGTTTTAAGATTTTCGCAATTTTTCCATTTGCTTTTTAATAACCAAACAATAGAATCCTGCAATCTATGCAGCCATTTTCACTTGCATACTTACATATATATTTGTGTGTGCATGTATGCAAGTAAGGTTCATGTTAGTTTAGAGTTCATTGTGTTATTTATAAAAAAAAAATAAAAAAAAGTAAAATATAATAAAATTGAAAATCTTTTATAAAAACTTTAATTTTCGATAAAAAAAAAACAACAAAAAAAAATACAATTATTCCCTATAGTTGATGAAGCGTAGCGGCTGTAGGATTATTATTTGTCGTTAAATTATTGAATTATCGAAAACGAACAACATATTTTCCGCTTCCTTATATATTCAATTCACTGCTCCGCTCCCATTTTGAAGTTCACATATGTAGTAGATATATGCGTTGTTATAGAATTTTGATTCAGAAGCGTTTGCTTTCCAATTTTTTTGGATTTTCTTTATAAACATTTCTTCTTTGATATAAACATTTTTCTTTCACTTTTCTTTTGCCTTTTTTTTCGTTTAACAATTTTTGCGTTTTTTCTTTTGTATATGTTATTTATTAAAAATTTTTATATGAACTCTTTTTCTTTTCTTTCCTTTTTTTTTCTTTTTTTTTTTTTTTTTTTCCCTTTACTAAAACCGTTCTGGCAAGAAAATTCGTCTGTTTCAGTATTCCGCACCTTTCGTTATGTTTCCCGTTTTCCAACTTCGTGTACAGCAAAGTTACCGTTACAGCCACATCCGTTCTATCAAAGTGCGCATGTTTAGCATTTTTGATTTGTTTGTTTTACGCTTACCCAAAATGACTTCAGCATGAACTACCGCCAGTTGATGGACGATTAATAACAAAAGGTAAATGAAACTATGATTTTTAAAGCATTTAACAATAAATAGTTCATTAAGCAGTTAATTATCAATTCTGATTCTGAAGCCGATTTTCTATAGGATGGAAAAAAAAACTTGTAAAAATTCATTGAATTCATTGAAATTCGGCATTAGCTCGATGAGGGGAAATTCAGCCGTTCTATAAAAAATTCTATTTAGGCAGTTATACGAAATGTTAAAAAGACTATTATTGAAACTTCTTTTCAACAGATTTATACCTCTACACAACAGCCGATCATTATACAAAGAAGATTTATTCGAGTTTTAAGATTTCCGTTAAGTGCGAATCTACCTACGGACCAATTTATAATTTCTGAACTCGACTTCACGTGAATGAAAAAAAAAAAAGAAAAAATACGTGTCTTCAGATAAAGCTATGTCGGAATCGGATTTGGCGAGACATAAGCTAAACTGAGTCTGTACATAGGTTTCGCGTGTCGGTAGGGACATCGGTACTCTTTTTTTTATCATTGAAGTCATGACAAAGCTTTAAATGTAGACTCTCTTTAAAAACTAGTTTCTAAGTGGAGATTTTTCAATTATAAACCCGAGAAGTTTATCGTTTTGAAAGTTCGTTAGCATTTAGTTATCATATAAATTTTTTATATATTTCAGTTTTAACGTATAAAAACACTTTGTGGGAAAACTTTAATTTATTTAACTCTTTATTTTCGATTTTCATATTAGAATGAAAAATACACATTAACACAAAAATATATACATTAAGTAAAGTATTTAATTCCGTGCCAGTGTTCTTATCACAAACACTAAATGTATAGAAATATAAACAATAAAAAAATGGTGTTTAGGAAAAGTTCATGAAAATAAAGAAAAATGAAAATGTCACTTATTTATGAGTTACGCATCTAAAGGAAAACCTAATGGATTTTCCGTAAATACCGTTGAGCCCTCTCTGTTAATAAATCTGCAGTAAGGCATATAACTAGCAGTTGTTTCTTTCAAAAACCGTTCAGCCTCTTCAATTCGATAGGAAATCACCAAAAGTTTACCGTTTGCCGACAAATCTAAAGCAGTTAATTTCGACGCTGCGTCTTCTTCAGTTTGCGTCATATAGATAGAATAATTCATGCCATATAAGCCGAAGAGTACATCGATTTCACGCCGTAACTTTTCAATGGTTAGGATATCGTTAGTGGCCACGTCTCGAAGCAATAGAGACGCCTTATTGCTCCTTCCGTAACGTGGTTGTAGATCGTGTGCTAACGCTACGTTGACCCAATGTACTAGTGGAAGTTGCACATCTTCCATTGAACAGATAGTCAGTTTGAGATCAATACCCTTGAGGTCGACAGATTCGCTAATAATTATGCGCTTATTTTTAGCTTCATCAGCACTGTATTTAGCGAAATTTGACTTGATAGTTGCTGTAATCATTGAGTAGTATGTCTTCATCACTTTTGTAATATGTTCGATATCAGCCTGCTTTTGTTGAGGAGCTGTTAGGTCATAATAAATTACCACCGGATCAGTCGGTATTAAATGACCCTTTTTCTTAAGCTTTTGTACGCGATTAATGATCTCACGTGCCAAACCTTCGGAAAGCAATTCTTCGTTAGGAGTCATATCCATGAGGACTAATACTTCATTGTCACTATGAGCTTCGAAATTGCCGCCACCCATCTGAGGTGATGTACAGTAAATAATACGGACCTCCTCCAATTCAATGCGTTGTTGATCAATTTCAAAATAACCCCGGCTTAAATGCTTTTGAATGTCATCATCCGTTAAAGCTTTGATGGCTGCTAAAACCGATTTAAAATTACTCTTTAAACGCTGGCCAAGGATCTATGAGTCAAGAAAATCGGTTAGAGAATAGACAATAAAAAATTTACAAAATTTCAAATTGAAATTTCACCTTATGGTCCGGTTCAGCTCTCATCGTAACACCATATTTCTCTTTATCTGAAGTTAGAGTCAACTTACGCACATTCAACTCTCCCAAAATTAAATCTTCTAAACTCTTGATAGCTTCAAGGCATTTTGGATCTTTGTGTATAACAATTATTTCCGATATAGGATATTTAACTGGCAATGTGCGCCTATCGCGCATAACACGACCCAATTCAATAATTGCTTGCATGATCGCAACGGATTTCTCAACTTCAGCACGAATGAACTTGCGATTCGAGGTCGGCATCATTTGGTAGTGAATTGATTCAATGTTGTCTACGGCGTTTTTCGGTTGAAACAGGACCAAACGTTTAAATATGTATTCGGTAAGAAAAGGTGTAAAGGGAGCCATCATCTTCACCATTGTAAATAAGACGTCGTAAAGTGTGTCCAAAGATTGAATGCACTCCTCCTTACCCATTTCACCTTTAATGCGTCGTCGATTCAAACGCACATACCTATGATAAAAAAAAAAAAAAAAAAAAACTTTTAACAAAAATGCTTACGCCCTACATTCACATTTATAACTAACCAGTTTGTTAATTGGTCGATGAACTTAGTTAAACGTGGCACCACTGTGTACAGGCGGTACATTTTCATTTCAGTAGCAAAAAAATCCAACAGAGATTCTTTAAATGACAAGATCCAAATGTCGATTATAGAGGACTTTTCATAATTCTTTAAATGCCTTTCTTTGTCGTACATGTACAAAGATGCACTTTGTAATTCCTCTTTTTCATATCGAGCGATATTTTGTAAAAGAAACCGATAGGCGTTGTACCAGGGCAGAAAGACATCCTTAACTATATCACGAACGCCCTCCTCTTTGAAGCGCAAATTTTCAGCACGTACCACGGGTGAATTAATTAGATACAAACGCAAAGCATCAGCTCCATATTTTTGCACTACTTCCAACGGATCTGGGTAATTCTTTTTGCGTTTGGACATCTTTTGCCCATCAGCTGCCAACACTAATCCGTTAGCTATTAAATTCTTAAAAGGGGCTTTGTTGAACAGAGCCGTCGAAATAACTAGGAGAGTGTAGAACCAACCGCGCGTTTGATCGATGCCTTCGGCGATAAAATCCGCGGGGAAATTGCTCATAAAGTCTTTTTCATTTTCAAAAGGAAAATGCTGTTGGGCAAATGGCATACTGCCCGATTCGAACCAACAATCAAATACTGGAGCAATGCGACGCAGCGGAGGATTACCCAATACTGCTGACGGTATTTCGATGTCATCAACAGTCTCTCGATGCAAATCGGTAATTAACTTTCCAGATAATTGTTCAACTTCCTTAATGCTACCCACACACACCGTCTCTTCACCATTCGATGAACGCCAAATAGGTATAGGAGTGCCCCAGTAACGATTGCGGCTTATTGCCCAATCTCGTGCTTCCTTCAACCAATTGCCGAATCGTTTTTCTTTAACAAAATCGGGAACCCAATAAGTTAATGAGCTACAGGCTAGCAAATTTTTAGACATATGCTCAACACGTATGAACCAAGACGGTACCGCCTTATAAATCAATGGGGTATCTGAACGCCAACAAAAGGGATAACTATGCTTAACTTGGCCCGCTGAAACTAGATTGCTGCTTGCTTTCAAAAAAGCAATGATGTGTTTATCAGCATCTTTCACGTAGAGCCCCTTAAAATGAGTAACTTCTTCAGTAAATCGTCCTGCATCGTCAACTGGACAAATAGCAGGACTTGACTTCGTAATCAAATCAGCTGCCAGACAAACACGATGATCGTCCTCACCAAAATATGGAGCATTATGTACAATTCCAGTGCCCGAATCATCGGTTACGTAATTATCAACTAGCACTTTAAACGCTTTGACTTGTTCGCCACGATTTGCAAAATAGGGAAATAAGGGTTTATAGTGAATACCGGCCAAGGTTTCACCAAGGAACTCTTGGGTAACTTCATAATCCTCCTCAGTTTTGTAAACATAACTGAGACGACATTTAGCCAAAATATAGAAGCGGAGAGTTTTTACATCCTTTACCTAAATTTTTAGAAAGATTAAAATTAATTTATGGATTGGACTTTTGAGTGCATACCTTGACATACTCCATCTTTGGATTAACGCAGCAAGAAAAATTTGACGGTAAAGTCCAAGGCGTAGTAGTCCATATAAGAAAGTAAGTATTTTCATGGGCAACAGCTTCTAAAGCGACTACCACACAAGGATCCACCACCTCCTTGTAATTTTGGCCAGATTCAAAATTCGACAGAGGCGTCGTGCAAGCAGTCGAATATGGCATCACTTTTACACCCTCATAAACTAGGCCTTTATCGTACAGTTGTTTAAATACCCACCATATAGATTCCATGTACCAAGGATATAAGGTCTTATAATCATTTTTGAAGTCAATCCAACGACCCATGCGCGTTACAATCGATTCCCATTCCTTCGCGTAGCGCGTGACAATTTTACGACATTCAGCGTTGTAGGTTGCAATACCCATTTTCTCTACATCCTCTGGTCCATGTACGTCCAACAATTTATCAATTTCAAATTCCACGGGCAGGCCATGACAATCCCAACCAAATCGCCGATCAACGTGGTACCCTTGTTGGTAAGCATAGCGCGTTACTATATCTTTAATAGTGCCAGCTAATATGTGACCATAATGAGGTAAACCAGTAGCAAATGGAGGACCATCATAAAAGGTATACCTATACAATGCAAAAAAACACGTGCACTTTTGTAAACTGCTTTTTAATAATTTGCAATATGCAATGATGCAATAGGTTGTATGTATTGCCAACGCAGTTTGTCTTGCTTACCTGGGTTTACCCTTCGAAAGCTTCATGCATGTCTCAAAAATCTTCTTTTCTCTCCAATCATTTAACGTTTGGTCCTCCTCCTCCGGAAAACATATCGTTTCTGGTACACGACATACGTCCTCCCTAGTCAACTTATCTGGGGACTCTCGTTTGCTTGATACCATTTTATAATCTTTTTTTTTCTAATCAATCTGAATAAAGTCACGCTTAAATTGCAAAATAAACTATCACGTCTTTTCTATTACACGTTTCAATTCATTTAATTTGACTTTTTCAGCAATAAAAATAGCAAGCGCAAAACGTGAATCCCAAGTATTTCTTTTAGAACCAACCAATATAGCCGTAAGTTTTGATTTAACAACAGTATAAACAAAGTTAATTTACTGCATTTAACTGTAAATTACTTGTTGGTATGTGTGGCCTTTACTACGTTTCATTTTCGAATTTCGATTTTTTTTTGCTATATGTACGCACAAGAACCGCGATCTCTCAGTAGTGTCACAATGACCGTAAGCAAAATTTCTGACGATTTGCGTTAGTATTGTTTGTTTCACATTGCATTTATAAGAGAAAAAAGGTACAAATTGAAAATAAAATAAATTTCAAGCAAAATTTTTTAGTTACAAACAGCTGAAGTAAAGCAAAACATTTAAAATTTTTGAAGGTTAAGTAAATTAATTCATTTCTTTGCTGTCTATTCCAATTATCTAATTAATACCCTTAATTCGCCAAAGCTTGTGATCAGTTCTCTATCATCAATTTTTCCATACATCACCATATTATTGATGAAAGCAAACACGATCCAAGGAATACGAGAGCATTCGCAAATGTGCAACACTTCGCAACCTTTGCGTGCACTTTAAAACCCCGAAATCCAGAAATTCAACATTTCATCTCTGCAGCTACCGCTTATTTTGACGACGGTGTGGACGTTTGAGTGGAGGTCTCCCAATTGAGGCGAATAAATGAGAAAATAAGAATCGGCATATCTTCTGCGTTTTCAAATTGATTTATAATGAAGTAAAATATATAAAGAATAAATCCGCTGCATACCAAAGATGTAGAAATTGATTTCATACCTTTGGCATCCAAATCAGAAGTATTCTTAACAATCTGGTTATTAAGCACCGTTGGACCAATGGGTAAGGAAGCTAACTCCACACCATTCCCCGCCATCCCCGATCTCTTATTGTTTTCAATAACGTTCAAATAATAATCGAATCAGATCCTGTTTCCATACGGGACAGGCTTGTCTTAGTTGTTATGAATGCTATTGTGAGAACACTTACTAAAAACAGAGAAGTAAACGAAACAAAAATACTTTTTCGTATATATATTTTTTTAAAGGAGTTAACGAGATTGTAAATAAAAATAATAGTATAATTGTATCAATAATTATCATTTTTTAATTTTAGTTTATTTTGTTTTAAGTTGAAATAAGCGTTTATTTCAATTTGACCTTCTTTTTAATAATTTCCCTTGCACAGAAAAACCGTAGTACAAAAATTTTTATCTGCCGTTTGTTTAAGTATATTGTGTTAGCTTCGAATGTCGATTCTTGTTCACAAACTTACATTCAATTAAAAAATGTATTCAATCCAGTAAAGTAAGGGGGCCGACAATAAGTTGTATGCAGACATATAAAACAAAAACAAATAATCGTAGAATAAGAAATAACGGGGCTGAAACAAGGAGACGTCATTTTCGTTTCCGGATTAAAAACTGCCAAGTGGTAAACACAATTGGCAGCCGCGCTATCATATTGTTTTGCAGGAAATTGCAAATAGAAACAGTTCTAGCAAAATCGTTTACAAAACATACAAACGTTGAAGGAAGAAAATAGCTCAGGATTTTAATAAAATGTGAGGCTTACCTTGATTGATGCATTGGTGCAATTGATGGCAAACACATTACGGCTTACCCGCAAGTCTATATCTCTCTTTTATTATTATAAAGGTACGTGTTTATGACAACAAATAAATAATATTTATAAAATTTGTTCTATGGGTCATTTCTCTATAGTGCGGTTAGGAATTTGGGATGCAAATTATACCTACGCAGCTGTAGATGTAAGAGCTTCTGATTCCCAAAGTGGTGGAGATGTTTTAAACAACGCAGTAACATCCTGAATGCTCCGTAAATAAGCATAATAGCGAAATCAAATGTAATGTTTCCATGTTTATTTGTGGCTGGCGCAGACTTTTCGATGCATACTTATATACTACGGACATATCCTGGAAGACTGTTATCTGCGGATCAACAAACTTTCAATGCTCGTCTTTCAAGGATAAAGCAAGTCATTTATTCATTTATTAAAAAAAAGGGCACAATTAATTATATAATTGTTGAATTCCTTAATTCTGGTAATGACATTTATGCTTTGGTACTTGTACTTATTATTAAATGTAAATACAACCAAGAAAAAAACTATGAATTTTTAAATAATTTTTTTGTTTTTTATTTCATGTTGGTGCAAGACGTGAGGAAAATATTAAATTTGAGAAGGAGCACTGACTTAGGCGGAATTGTGTATATTTAAACGGAAAATGTCATGAGCACAAAAAAATGTACCGCCCATGGGTTTCAAAACAAAAATTTGAGAGTAAGCAAGTGGAGGATCTTCGTCGCACTGTAAACGGCCGAGAACATTTATTAAAACTCCGCCATCAAACATTGGCTGTGAGTTCGCTGCAGTTATCACACGTGTTATTTTTTGAAACGTAAGGCTAGAGAGTTTTTCCATAATTTTAGGAGCTCCTTGAATTTGAAGGCCTTCAAAAGTCAAAAGAATCTGTGGTGCTGTAAAAGTTAATCACATTCGCTCGCTGAACAGGATTGTCAAACAAGGCGTAATACTGCTGAACAAACCCTTTTCCGATGTCTTCATATTGAGGGTTCAAGGTCATGTTTAATATTTTAAAATTTCTGAACAGAAAATTAATGAAAAAGATTAAAATGCCTTTCTGCAAAGAAAATTCCAGTATGTGAATACACCACTACAACCACGGGTATTCCGAAATCAGTGATACAAATTTTAAGACAAATTAGTGATGGAAGTTTAGCTAAATTTATATATCACTTGTCATAAAAAGTACTTTTGGTTTGCTAGTTTGCTAGCGTTGAAGAGTCTTAACAAACTCCTATATACGAATCCAGGAAATGCGGAAGGCATTATTAAGGCTACTATTGTACTTCACAACATTTTAAAAATGCAGAACGAGAGTTATTCCCCAAGAGATTTTGCGACACGTGAACGGGAAGATTTAGTTTTTTCTCCCAAGAAATATGTCGTGTCTTCTTGAACAATTCGACGAGGGAAGCGTATCAATTGCGAGATGGGTTAATGAATAATGCTAGCGCAACTTGATTATATTGTTGAGTTGATCAATATATTTCTCAACTTTAAAATAAATGGTTCTTATTGCTTGTATTTCTTTTCTTATAAAATAATGGATGGTATAAACCAAAATTGCAAGAAATGTCCATTAGTGTAAGATAAACATAAATTAAATAAATAACCTCAAAATTTAAAAGAAACGATAATCATTTCTTCTTATGCTTTCTTTTTCTTTTTGTCTTATTTGTATGTATGCATGCGAAATCGTATGTCGTCATATACCATTAAGGTTTGTAAAAATTCAGTAAGATTGTGGAATAATAGCTTATTGTGTCATCCCTTTTATGATTAGGCAATTCTTCTGCTTTTCTTCTTCATTATTGTTATTTTTCATTTATTCGTTGCTTACATTTCTATAGATTGTTATTTTTACTTCCCAAACCATATGATGAGAGTTTTCATCCATATCAATTTCCCTAAATATACTTCTTAACCGATAAAGTAAGTCAGACGAGTTCGGATTTTCTTTATGTTAACTATTTGCAGGTTGGTATAACTGATAAGCTTTCATAGGCCTAATACAGTGATGCGTTATTCCTTTTCTAGTGAAGCTGGCACTATAAAGCTTCTCTTATTTATAAATTTATTATAAATTTTTCATAAAATGGTATAAACATTTAAGATTAATAAAATTTACAAATTAATTGTGTTTCCTAGACATTGGAATATTAGAGAAACTTCACTGTATCAACCTCATTATGTGCTTTTACTTGTACATACACAAATAAAATAAAGGAAAATATATGGCTTTTCATTTGGTATTTATTAACTCGAAAAGCGGAATAACGCATCATTGTGGTATAGCCATAATTTCTATATGGATGCTTACCAGACAGCAGTTAATTGCATATCTGCGTCATACTAATCCATTTAAAAAAACAAGAATTCGTGCGGACACTATTTACGTCAACTAGTTTTCATAAAATTTTCGCAATTGGAAACAATAAATAGAGAAAATGTGAAAATTATTTGGAAAATTGTTAAATATGTAGAAAGTAATATTAATTTTAAATTCGCTTAGAAGCAGACAACAAATCGCAATAACGAAAACTTGTATGTTCAGTAAAAAATCAATTGAAAGGAAAGCTAGGTGTGGTCGTTAACAATAACTGAGGGATATCTAAAAGCGAACGAGCATTTTTCTGGTGCGATAAAGATGGCACGTCCTATCTATCCTAATCAGTCAAAAATTGCTGAAAAATTGATCATTCTAAACGATAGAGGTCTGGGCATATTAACCCGAGTTTACAACATTAAAAAGGCTTGCGGTGATACTAAATCTAAGCCTGGTTTTTTATCGGAAAAATCCTTAGAGTCGTCTATTAAGTTTATAATAAAGCGATTTCCCAATATCGATGTAAAAGGCCTCAATGCTATAGTGAATATAAAGGCTGAAATCATTAAATCACTCTCCTTGTATTACCACACATTTGTGGATTTGTTGGATTTTAAAGATAATGTATGCGAGCTATTAACCACAATGGATGCCTGTCAAATCCATTTGGATATAACATTGAATTTTGAACTGACCAAAAACTACTTAGACTTAGTGGTCACTTATGTGTCATTGATGATTCTTTTATCACGTGTAGAGGACCGTAAGGCAGTATTAGGTCTGTATAATGCAGCTTATGAACTGCAACATAATCAAGCTGACTCTGGCTTTCCTCGTTTGGGGCAAATGATCTTGGATTACGAAGTACCACTAAAAAAGCTATCTGAGGAATTTATACCACATCAACGTCTACTAACAAATGCTTTACGTTCGCTAAGTACCATATATCCACACCGGAACTTGCCGGCCGATAAATATCGTGAGACGCAAAAGCTAAGCTTGGTTGGCAATCCGGCAAATTTGCTTAAAGCTGTTCGCACTGATACCATGTCGTGTGAATACCTCTCACTTGAGACAATGGATCGTTGGATAATATTTGGATTGCTACTGAATTATCAAATGTTGGCTCAGTATGCCGATGTTAACAAAATTTGGCTTTCGGCTTTAGAATCCAGCTGGGTTATCGCTCTGTTTCGTGATGAAGTATTGCAAATACATCAGTACATACAAAACACCTTCGATGGAATTAAGGGGTACAGCAAACGCATTAATGAGGTTAAAGAGGCATACTCAAATGCAGTACAAAAGGCTTCTCTAATGCACCGAGAAAGGCGCAAATTTCTGCGTACCGCTCTAAAGGAATTAGCTCTAATTATGACGGACCAGCCCGGTTTGTTGGGCCCAAAAGCCATTTTTATTTTCATTGGGTTATGCTTAGCAAGAGATGAAATACTATGGCTACTGAGACATAATGAGAATCCGCCGTTACTAAAAAATAAAGGTAAGACAACTCTTTTCCAGCTTTTCAAACTTACGTAACCCTTCTTTTCTTTCATTAAGGGAAAAGCAATGAAGACCTCGTAGATCGTCAGTTGCCTGAACTGCTGTTTCATATGGAGGAATTAAGAGCTTTAGTGCGAAAATATAGTCAAGTAATGCAACGATATTACGTTCAATATTTATCGGGTTTCGACTCTACTGATCTCAACATACGTATGCAAAGCTTGCAAATGTGCCCAGAAGATGAGAGTGTTATTTTCTCTTCGCTATATAATACCGCATCAAATCTAACAGTAAAGCAAGTCGAAGACAACGAGTTATTTGATTTTAGAGCATTCCGTTTGGATTGGTTCCGTTTGCAAACATACATGAGTGTTGGCAAAGCCGCGTTACGCGTGACTGACCATGTGGAATTGGCTCGCCTACTTGATTCGATGGTATTTCACACGCGAGTGGTAGACAATTTGGACGAAGTGCTCGTAGAAACATCAGACTTGAGCATTTTTTGCTTCTACAATAAAATGTTTGATGATCAATTTCGTATGTGCTTGGAGTTTCCAGCGCAAAATCGCTATATTATTGCATTTCCATTGATATGTAGTCACTTTCAGAATTGTACGCATGAAATGTGTCCAGAAGAACGACATCATATACGCGAACGTTCGCTAAGTGTAGTGAATATATTTCTAGAGGAAATGGCAAAAGAAGCCAAAAACATTATAACCACTATCTGTGACGGGCAGTGTACAATGGCCGATGCTTTATTACCCAAGCATTGCGCAAAGATACTCTCAGTTCAATCAACCCGTAAAAAGAAAGACAAATCAAAGAAGCAATTCGATGATATCCGCAAACCGGGCGATGAATCGTACCGTAAAACGAGAGAAGATTTAACGACAATGGATAAACTTCATATGGCTTTAACAGAACTATGTTATGCTATTAATTACTGCCCCACAGTAAATGTATGGGAGTTCGCCTTCGCCCCACGAGAATATTTATGTCAAAATTTGGAGCATCGTTTTTCACGGGACTTAGTCGGCATGGTGATGTTCAATCAGGAGACGATGGAAATAGCCAAACCTTCGGAATTATTGGCGTCAGTTAGAGCCTATATGAACGTTTTGCAAACTGTGGAGAATTATGTTCATATCGATATGACTCGGGTTTTCAATAACTGTCTGCTACAACAAACCCAAGCTTTGGATTCGCATGGGGAGAAGACAATAGCCGCTCTTTACAACACTTGGTAAGTGCGACCGTTCATTAAGTAAATAAAACAAATCTGACTTTTATTTTTCTAACATATGCAGGTATAGTGAAGTTTTGCTTAGGCGTGTTTCGGCCGGTAATATTGTATTCAGCAATAATCAGAAAGCCTTTGTACCAATTTCACCCGAAGGCTGGGTTCCATTCAATCCACAAGAATTTTCCGATTTGAACGAGTTACGTGCGTTGGCTGAATTAGTGGGGCCGTACGGCATTAAGTCTTTGAATGAAACCTTGATGTGGCATATTGCAAATCAAGTGCAGGAATTGAAATCATTAGTTGTTGTTAACAAGGAGGTATTGATTACCCTACGTACCAGTTTCGATAAACCTGAAGTGATGAAAGAACAATTTAAACGTCTACAAGATGTTGATCGAGTTTTGCAACGCATGACTATTATAGGTGTTATACTATGTTTCCGCAATTTGGTGCATGAGGCATTAGTAGATGTTTTAGAAAAGCGTATACCTTTTCTGCTGAGTTCGGTGAAAGATTTCCAAGAACACTTGCCTGGCGGCGATCAAATACGTGTGGCGTCAGAAATGGCTTCGTCTGCCGGTTTAATGTGCAAAGTCGATCCGACATTGGCGGCCACTCTAAAATCGAAGAAACCTGAATTTGATGAGGGTGAACATTTAACTGCTTGCTTGTTAATGGTTTTTGTTGCAGTTTCCATTCCTAAGTTGGCGCGCAATGAGAATTCGTTTTATAGAGCCACCATTGATGGCCACTCAAATAACACTCATTGCATGGCAGTGGCCATCAACAACATTTTTGGAGCGCTCTTTACTATCTGTGGTCAAAATGATATTGAGGATCGTATGAAAGAGTTTTTAGCTCTCGCCAGTTCTTCTTTATTACGTCTTGGACAAGAATCAGACCGGGAAGCGACACGTAATCGCGAATCAATCTACCTACTTCTCGATGAAATCGTCAAACAATCGCCGTTTTTAACGATGGACTTGTTAGAATCATGCTTTCCTTATGTATTAATACGAAACGCCTATCATGCCGTATACAAGCAGGAGCAAAATTTAAATTAATGAGTAAACACATATATTTTATTAGATTTGTTTTATTTACATAAGCGAAAAATGCATTTTTTTTTTAAGTGTTTTAAGTTAAAAGTACACAAAGTATTTGTTTCCACTTTTTAATTATCATATATACATATACATGGATATACTAAAGTAAATAATTAACCAAGCATATACACAACTAAATAAGAACACATTGAAAGACAACCATTTTGGACACTTTGATGATATTTAAAGCAAAATAAAATGGCACTTTATACCAAATTGAATTGCGCAAAGTGTTTTCACTGGCTTCGTGAAATCTTACGTCTTGCTAAAATAGGACTGATATAGGATACCTAAAGAGGACGTGGCAAAGAGTGTGAAATAACTCCACCAAGTTGCAAATCCCAAAAATCCTTTATACACTTCGGTAGTAAACACCTGAAAAAAAAAAAACGAAAAACCAAAATGCAGCCACATGTATACATATATAATAAATTTACATTTTTTAAGTCCGTTATGGAGGCCTGCAAGCTTTGTGCTGATTCTAAAATATTAAAATCCTGAAGGTTCTGATCCTCGAATATTTCAAAACTGTCGCCTTCCAAAGTTTTCGCGATAGTTGTTTCACTTTCAACAACAGAGCTGTCGTTTTGTACTACAGATTCATTAAAGAGGAGGCCGGTCCAGGTAAATCCTCCCAGACTTTTGTACATCAACGTTAAATATAAACAAAGAATCAAAGGAGCCGCAAATTGCAACGTCACCACACAGAGATAATAAAAAATTGAAGAAATCTAAATAGAAATATGAAATAAATGAAAGGACAATAACGAGGGCAGACATTAATTACCTTCTTTTGAAAGTCTATATTTGTTATACGACCCGCTTCCTTGCGCAAATCGGAGATTCTATCGCATGCTAAATTCAAATATGATTGTAGGTAAATAGGCATTAAAGCAAAACGTAATACTACCACCAATATTACAAGCACGAGACGCAAAGACTCAAATATGTGAGGTTTTAATCTATAAAATATTGAAAATGTATTCAATCGCGAATGAGAATAAAATAGCGCTTACAATGGTTTTTCCATCCCTTCAAAAATGCGCACGGTTAAATAATCTCGGCTTATGGGCCGTATCCATAAAATAACCAAAATGAATGGTAAAATGAAACTGATATTTAATAAGATCTGTTTAAGTTTGCTGTGATGGCAATATTTCAATGAATCCCAATGCATTTTAGCCATACGTAAACCTGGAAAAGTGAATAAGGAACCCAAAATTCCACATCCTAAAGCCATAAAGAATTTCATAACAATCTTTGAAGCTGGACCACTAAAATTTCAAAGCGAGATCATAATTTTGAAAAATAATTCTTGTATGCTTAATTCAAGTGAACTTACGACGACTCCAATCCTTGCTGACTTAAAAATTTGGCAGCACTACTATTAAAGCTGGCATAGGCATCTTCCAAACCAGTTTCCAGAATACTCTCATCAATGATGAGTACAATCATAGCGATTAAGAGATAAACTAGGCAGGCCACAATAACCATAGAACGTTCCCCGATTGACTCTTCGCTTTGAAAGTATAATACCGTCAATGCGGACAACAATTTACTAAAAACCATAAAAAAAATGATTTAATGAATTGATCTTTGCCTTTCAATAACTTACAGAGCAAAAAAGACGACCAATGAACACCAAACCATACTCAAATTGAATTCATTTTTCAATGGAAAAAAGTAATGATAGGCCTGTTCGTGTAAAAGTAAACTTTATATAATTTTTTTTAATGATTTGTAATTCTATTGGACATATATAAAATTTTTACCTCTGATATGATATAGACGATGGCAGCATATACGCTGAAATCCACTAACCACTGATATTCTGCAAAATATCTTAAATGTATGACATCTCGTGTGAGAACAGGAACTGTTTCCAATTGTATGTCTATGTTACGAGGTATATGAAATTGGCCATTCGATGCACTGACATGACCATTCTGCTTATATTTATTTTTGTGGTTCCCTTTTGATGGTTTTTCTTTTGGCATCCCAGCCTTCGCCCTTAATATATCATCTGAGGGATGCAGGTACCGATACAGGCCCGTTGAGCACAATATCCATTTGGCAAATGAAAAATGTGGATTCACCTTTTGTATAACGCTGACCATAATCAATGTCAAGACCATTTGCGCTCCTAATATTGCCTAAAAATATATTTATATTTAAGCTATTTGCGTATCTTTCATATTTCTCATATACATATATGCATATTTAGGTCAATTCTATTTTTATTGAACATTGATGAGGTTATAAAATTTTACCGGGAAATTATTTCATCTCTGTGCAACCTACCATTTTTTTGTAAGCTCTTTTCGCTCAATTGCTTCAACTTGTTTAAATTAATTGTGTTTTAATTTAAATGTACTTATAACCTTTTTTTAATTAAAAACGGAAACTCAACACATTTCGAACTTTTTTTCTTCTTATGAGTGAGTGAGTACTCAACGCCGATTGGCTGCGTCAGCTGAAATACGAAAATAGGCCTATGTCGGTGTTGTTAGCAGCCATCAAAATGGTAACACAACACAGAAACACTACCGTTCGTTTCTTGTTCGCATTTCAAAGGTGTGCAATGAGTGTATGTACACAGACGACTCAAGTAACAATGCAGATCGTGACAAAGCCGTGGCCTAGTTGACTATTTCCACTTTTATATAGTAGAATATACGAAAAACTCTTCACTCAGTGTAGTCAAGGAGAGTTAAGCGAAATAGGAAGAAAACAGGTCTGTTTTCACTTTATACCGTATTGTAAGCATACTCTTTGACCGCTTTATCATCATTTTCAAATTTTTTTACCAAATCGGAAACAAATATCTTCATCTTTGCGGACGAGAGCACGGACGGACAGACAAAGAAACGCACACATTAAAACCGATTCAGCTTTTGAAGCTGATCAACAATATATATACTTTGTGAAGCTTCGATCTTGGTACTGTAAATGTTTTTACATCGCCTTACTATCGGGTTAAGAATTTCATATTTTTATGTAACAACATCCTTAACTTGCTGCAGTCGCCGTCCATGGTAAACAAATCTCTCGTTACCGTTGTGGCATTTCTATGCTACAATTTTTATACTGTAGGAAAAGTACGGGCGGATTGCCTCTCCACTAATCAGACCATCTGATCCAATCGGCAGCCAATCGCTTTGTTAAATGTGCAAGAAACATTTTTCTTCGTTCAGATAACCCGCCAGTTTTAATGAACTAAAAAAAATACTTAGGGCTTCCAAAAGTTCATTAAAAATTATAGACTTTGCCCAAACCGGGCGATGCCGCACACACACATTAAAGCCTTGAAAGAGACATGTGAAACCGTTTACATTATAGTATGTCGTTCCGCTCTTGTTTGATATTTTCACCTTAGTAGACATTCGGCAAATCATAAGAGGAGCGGAATGGAATGAAACATGTGAAAAGATACTATAAATAAACGAGAATATGTTAGTTATAAAGGGAAAAGCAACCGAGACATTTCAAAAAATCTCGTCAATAAAGTATAAGTCAAAAGAAAAAATCGACATTTTTTAGGCAAAATTCTATTCAAACGGAGCAACCGCGAATATTTTATTTGAAAATTGTTATAACGTACGGGCACACGCACCCATACACACGCGCGCGCCTATATACAAATATATATACGAATATATATATATATATACATATAAGTATATATATATATACATATATATATATATATGTATGTTTAAATATATTTCGTTATTTAGCCGTTATAGTAAAAGAGAAGACGCTGTGGAGCTGCAAAGGGAGAAAACCATCGAATTCCTGCGCATTTTAACATTCGTTTTATTATTTTTGATCATCTCATTATACCTATATCGTTTTGCTTTTTGAAAAGAAAAATAATACGCTCCTCCCCTTCAAACTCCTAAGCAAGTTTTCAATATTGGATTATAAGTACTATCTATATATTTTATTCTAATTGTTAAGGAAAGGTGAGCAAAGATGGAGTGCCTACGATTCCGATCAATTATATAATGTGCATGAACATGTATTTTTAGGGTTATGGCTAAGGTACCTGCTGTTGGTATTGATTTGGGCACCACCTATTCTTGTGTGGGCGTTTTTCAGCATGGGAAAGTTGAAATTATAGCAAATGATCAGGGTAATCGTGTTACACCGTCATATGTAGCCTTTACCGATACTGAACGTTTAATTGGTGATGCCGCCAAAAATCAAGTGGCCATGAATCCCAATAATACCATATTTGGTAAGCAAATCAAATTATAATAATAATAATAATAATAATGATAATTATAATAATAATAATCATAAACAATAATAATAATAATAATAATAATAATAATAATAATAATAATAATAATAATAAAACGGAATAATAATATTTAAAAAATAATAGTAATAATAAATAATAATAATAATAATAATAAATAATAATAAATAATAATAATAATAATAATAAATAGCAATAATAATAATAATAATAATAATAATAATAAATAATGATAATAATAATAAAAAATGATAATAATAATAAAAAATAATAATAATATTTAAAAAAATAATAATAATAATAAAAAAATAATAATAAATAATAATAATAAAAAACAATAATAATAAAATGTAATAATAAGAAAAACTAAAAACCAAATTAATAATAATAATAATAATAATAATAATAATAATAATAATAATAATTCATATATATATTTGTAATTCATATATTTTAATTACCTTGCCTCTCATGCGGCGCTCACTGCACAATTACTCATGTTTATATATTTTTGTATTCTATTCATTATTGGGCTGTATAAACACTAATAATACATGCATATGTGTGCGCGCACTGCATATTATTTTACATAAGTGAACATGTGTCTAACTATATATAGAAAAATTGAGTCGAATTTAGCTCATTTCTGCTTTAACACACTACAAGCTGCAACCTCTTATTGTAGTTATTGCAATTTGTTAAATTTATTTTTTATTTGTTTGCCAAATATTTATGTGAATTTGACTGACCACTTACCACTGTTCCTTTATTGCATTTACAATATGAAAACTATACTATGAACGTTTAATAGAGTCTGTAAACCCAGTTGTCGAAATCGATCATCGCCAATTGCATTTTAGGGTTATTGTTATTTCGATAAACATCACGTGTGCAGTTACGCTGGCTTGCTTCGATGTACACCCCAATTAATGTCAATGTCCGCCGATCGCATCATATTTGCGTATTTCAGTACGAATAGTGGTCCAATCAACCATCATTCGGTTTTTGTATTGTGATTCCATATAAAAGTGGTTTTAGCTGGCCAGTTTAGTGCCTTCGCTCTCCCTCCCTTGCTCTCTCTCTCTCTCTTTTAATTTTTGGTTTTTTACACAAACCCAATCTATAAGCACTTTATGTGCAAAGACCGGGAAACACGGCCCTCAATAATTATTAAAATTTTGAAATAGATCCAATTATGCGATCTATCATGAGGAGGGGCCGAGAGGGAGGGGGGGCTTCTATTTTTATAATTTTTGTTTTTTGCAACAGAAAATGATGCATTGTTTATATCAAAACATTCACACATATGCTCCTCCTAATCATCGCGACATTTTAAATTGGTTTAAGCACCCGTGTGTTGATATGTGTGTGTGTGTCTATAATATAAGTAGTGTTGCACTTTTAACAAAAGTTGAGGACAATTGGACAACAACAGATATTTATAGTTGGAAGACGAAAATTGGTTCTGAGAACAAATGAAATTTTTACTAAACCCAGACACCCTAACTACACCCTACCTGCAGCTTTTGTTCACTTGGTAAAAACATGTCATATTACAAAAGCAGTTCTTTCTGAAAATCCTTCAATGGAAATTTACAACTGCATTATTGGAGTCATGGGAGCAACTGAAGAAGAAAGTAAATCTCATCCCTTATTATCTCTTAATATATTTGTTGGGTCACAAAAGCTCCGAAAGGAATTTACAATTTTGTGCAGATAATTTTTAGCCCTTTTAGTTACGATCTCTGTCAGTCTTTTGTGCGAAACGAAGACGCGCTACATATTTACTGCAATACCAAAAGTCGATTTTGTATTCGGATGTGTGTAGTACGGTGTCCGAGAAATAAAGGTGGACTTGTTCAAAAACCCAAAAATCTTTATTTATTTTCAAATTAAATTTTTTTCTAAATTGCTAAATAGTATGACAGCCATGCGTGTCAAAGCTCACATCATAAAAGTCGTTAGTGTTGCACGACACAAAAAGCATTTTTTCCGATTTTTCAATTATGTGCTTTTGTTGAGCAAAAAAGTTGTATTAAATTTTGTTTGCAATCGTTACGGGAGATGCGATTGCTACGCATACGCCCGGGAAATAATCGTTCAATTGAACGAATATCGAGTCAAGACCGAAAAAACTGTGCCAAATTCGATTTAGATATATATATATATATATATATATATATATATATATATATGTGTATACGCATATGTGAGACCCTCAAGACGATGCCTCAAGAAATGTCAAAAAATTTTATGTACTCACTATGTTTGAAAAAAAAAAGGTGAATTAGTTTACAACCCCAAGAATCCTTATTCTTTCAAATCAATTTCATCGCCTTCATAACATTCAAAAAATATTCCTTCTTAGCGATTTGTCTTGGCGGAAGGAGTTCGTGGCGCGCAATATCGCGATAATTGAAACAAGCTCTTAACATCGCCTTGAAATCTAACCGAATTTGGCACAGTTTTTTCGGTCTTGACTCGATATTCGTTCAATTGAACGATTATTTCCCGGGCGTATGCGTAGCAATCGCATCTCCCGTAACGATTGCAAACAAAATATATATATATATATATATATATGTGTATATACATTTTTGTACCCATCACCGAAGGATGAGCGGTATATTCATTTTGTCAAAACGTTTGCAACGCGCAGAAGGAAGCATTAGAGGTACCGCAAAGTATAGATATTCTTGATTAGCATCAAATGTTAAATCGATTTAAGCATGTCCATCTGTCCGTCTGTTGTAAACATTCTCGTGACCGTAAAAATTAAACTATCGACTTCAAATTTGATAAAAAATATTAGAAGCTCTTGCGCGCAGGTTGGCATTGCAAATGAACCAAATCGGTTAAAGGGCACGCCCACAGCACTACGTAAACTGAGGAAATTGAAAAATTGTATTTTGCTCGTTATTCATAAATTATAGCAAATAAATTTACAAGTATTTGAACGCATATTCTATGGGCGATGCATTTATGCATAAAAATAGAAACAAATGGCCTCGCTTACCCAGTACGATAGTGTATCTAAATTTAATTATTTTTTCATTCAAAATCAAAATTTAATTATTTTTTCAATACATAAATAACGCGCAGAGAGAAGCTTAAAAAAACCCATAAAATAAACAAATTCTTGGCCAGTTTCAATATGTCCGCCTGTCCGTCCATCCAATTGTCTTTTATTTTGAAAATAGCAGAAATCAACTGCGCCTCCTCCATATTATAGAGCATGAAAATGTTGTTCTTTTATTTCTTTTCTTTTCTGTTTTTTTGAGATAAACGGTGATGAGTATAAAATATGCGGTCTCGACCGAATTTAATTTTCTTACTTGTTTTTTTTTTTTTTTTTTTTAAAGAAAGAGAGAGTAGGTCTAAAGTTTAGGAAGTATATGCCCAAGCATTCGCTTTAGTTAGCGGACACACAGAAATCGCAATTAAAGTATGATTTACTGCATTGGGAATTGAGCTCAGCATGTCGAGTTTTGTGTGATAGTCGAGTTTTGCATCTACTAGGCTATCAGGTAAACCTTTCGACTGGTTGGATATTCACATCTAGGCACATCTTGGCACATCTTGGCACATATTGGATATATGGATCGGCACTGAGTTGTTGTTGTTGTATCTACTAAAGCGATTAATGATCGGCTATAAAAATGAATGAATACCTTTACCTTACCCTAATGCATGTATAATGCATGTGCGATAAAACTGATCAAGAATGTGAGCATATATATCCATAAATGCCGCTCAGCAATCTTCAGCATGATTTCTTAATATATCGACTTCATCAACACGTTCTCGTTTAGTTAGTTACAATGTTTCGTATATAGTCGGTGCTATTATCAATGAAATCTAATCGACACTTTTTCCTTTCTTTTTATATAATTTCAGTATTTGTTTAAACGTTCTCTGACTGCAATTGTTCAAATGTGTTAATGTTTTTTTCATGTATTCTTGCTTTAGCTGCAATAAACAAAAATTGATGTTTTATAAGAACTTGTTTGCTTGCATGTCTTCACATTCAAACAAAGATGGGTTTCATTTTAGAGAATTTCGTATTTTCATTTTTTAAAATTATTTTACAGATGCTAAGCGATTGATTGGTCGTAAGTTTGATGACCCCACCGTTCAGAGTGATATGAAACATTGGCCGTTCGAGGTAATTAGCGATAGCGGTAAACCGAAAATTCGGGTCGAATATAAGGGGGAAAAGAAAACATTTTTTCCGGAGGAAGTGTCATCGATGGTATTGACCAAAATGAAAGAGACTGCGGAGGCGTATTTGGGCAAAACAGTTACTGATGCTGTGGTTACGGTGCCAGCTTACTTCAATGATTCTCAACGGCAGGCTACCAAGGATGCGGGCGCTATAGCCGGCTTAAATGTTTTACGTATCATTAATGAGCCTACTGCTGCCGCTATTGCATACGGTTTAGATAAAAAGGGTACGCATGAGCGCAATGTGCTGATATTCGATTTGGGGGGTGGCACTTTTGATGTCTCTATTTTAACCATTGAGGATGGTATCTTTGAGGTTAAATCCACGGCCGGTGACACCCATCTAGGTGGGGAAGATTTTGATAATCGCATGGTTAATCATTTTGTTCAGGAGTTTCAACGCAAGTATAAAAAGGATTTATCGTCAAATAAACGGGCCGTAAGGCGTTTGCGTACTGCATGTGAACGAGCCAAACGCACACTGTCCGCTTCATCGCAAGCCAGTATTGAAATTGATTCGCTGTTTGATGGCATTGACTTTTACACTTCTATTACAAGAGCTCGTTTCGAAGAATTGAATGGCGATTTATTCAGGGGTACTATGGAACCGGTGGCTAAGTCTTTGCGTGATGCCAAAATGGACAAGGGCCAAATCCATGATATAGTTCTAGTGGGTGGCTCTACTCGTATACCTAAAGTACAGAAACTTCTGCAAGACTTCTTCAACGGCAAAGAACTGAACAAATCAATTAATCCTGACGAGGCCGTCGCTTATGGTGCTGCCGTGCAGGCTGCCATCTTACATGGTGACAAATCGGAAGCTGTACAAGATTTATTGCTGCTAGATGTTACACCATTATCTTTGGGCATTGAGACGGCCGGCGGAGTTATGACCGTATTGATAAATCGAAACACTACCATACCCACCAAACAGACTCAAGTGTTTACTACATATTCGGACAATCAACCAGGAGTTCTAATTCAAGTGTTCGAGGGTGAACGAGCCATGACAAAGGATAACAACATATTGGGTAAATTTGAATTGAGTGGAATACCGCCTGCTCCTCGAGGCGTACCACAAATTGAGGTTACGTTTGATATAGATGCGAACGGCATCTTAAATGTAACCGCTATAGAAAAGTCTACCGGCAAAGAAAATAAAATTACTATTACAAATGACAAAGGACGTCTTAGTAAGGAGGACATTGAGCGCATGGTTAACGAAGCTGAACAGTATCGGAACGAAGACGAGAAGCAACGGGAACGTATCAACGCTAAAAATACTTTAGAATCGTATTGCTTCCAAATGAAATCAACTTTGGACGATGAAAATATTAAAAGCAAAATTTCTGATGGCGATCGCCAAACCATTTTGCAGAAATGTAACGAGACAATCGCTTGGTTGGATGGCAATCAGCAAGCTGAGAAGGAAGAGTTCGAATACAAGCAAAAGGAATTGGAAAAAATTTGCCATCCCATCATTACAAGACTTTATCAAGGTGGAGCGCCGCCATCAAATCCTCACGGTGCCGGAACTAGCGGTAGTGCCGGTGCTGGACCGACCATCGAAGAGGTCGATTAAAGCAAATTAAAAACGAATTATGAATTTTTCACTTTATTCACTTTATTTCATAATATATAACATTTTATTACAATTTATTATCTTCTCTTCAGGCTTAGTTTTTCCTTTACTGAAATTTTACTAATACACATTATTTTTCTTAAATACAATTTTAAAAAATAATTTTCTTGAATTTAAAAAAATAAAACACGGATTAAATAAATATGCAGTACGAACACAGCGTACACTTAATGAATAAGTAAATGGTGACGACCGTTTCTTTTACACAGTCGTTCGGATATGATATTCTTTGTACCCACCACCGCGATATGGGCGTATACTAGATTTTTTCCTCATTTCGTGATACCGAGGAATGCGCATCAAAGATCCTATTGTGTTGTATGTACTCTCGGCCAGCATATAATTTTGATTCATTTTAGCCATGTCCCTCGGCGCGTTCGTAAAAACGGCCGTTCGTTTACACATTGTCTGTTCCTGTCTGCTATTGAAACATTTAATCGACTTAACAATTGAAAAGGAAAGCCAGAACATAACCATGATTTCCATAGATCGGATTTAAAATGTGGTTCGACAACTCGGCTCGTCATGGATAAAACCATATTGGCCCCAATCCAGAGCAGATATTGATTTAGACCATTGTACAGATACAGATTTAGTAGAGCTACGTAAAAGCTCTGTGGAGAAAACGTGTCTTTCTTTCCATTCAAAACATGCCCCACAAGTACCTATCAGGAGCGTATGGGCGGCAATTTTAAAAATTTACTCATTAACTCAGCTCAACTACACAATGTTTGTAAATGGATTTATGGTGGTGCGGGGGATGAAAGCTGAATTCGATCTAAATTAGCAAGAGAACCGTGCTATGGTCTTCGTTATTTAAGTATAGGTTCTTGGGCTTATTATCAATAATAATGTTTTTTTGCAAATGGCATGAGAACAGGGATGTAATTGGAAAATTTGGAAAGAACACCCGGCAGTTACACTTCACACATTATTAATTAATTGTATTGCAACGTACTGGCGTTAATTGAATATAAATAATGATTGATATCCTCCCTGTTTTTTTTTTTTTTTTTTTTTTTTTTTTGTTTTCAAAATGGAGAAGTGGAGAAACCTGGCGATTTCGAAAGTGTCAAGCAGCAGCTCTCAATGGGGATTATTTAATTGATATGTGGAAAGGATTCACTCTTTTTCGGCATGGATTGGATCGGACTATTTTTATAATCATTTTTACACACCAAACATTCCTCGTTTAATAAAAAGTCGATATGAGAAAAAATTGCAAATTTTTTATATTTGCCGGTAAAAATCGTTAAGAAAATATGTAGTCTGTGGACGTACAAAACAAATGTGGAGAATTGAATTGGATTTTTCGATCAAGAATAGCGATTTGGTATATAAATTTACTCTGCGTATATATTAGACCGCATAAGATCATTTTATGGGATTTATGACAAAAAGAGTTGAAGTATTTTTTTAACCGTAATGGTGTAGGGTATTTAATCGTCTGTTTCATTCGATTATTATATATATTAGACTGTCTCTTATGCATTACATTTTCATTTAATTCAAAGTTTTCTTTTTAAATTGAACAAAAGATACTTTCGAGCGAACCGGAGACAAGTGTTCATAGAGATAGAGTCAAATGTTTTAAAGTCGCTTGCATTCCCTTGGATATTTTAAAAAGTGGCGTTCGCACTTCGCACTTTAAATTTTGCCTGTCAACTTATTAAAAATGTTATTATTCGAAGTTTAGCGCCAAATGGAGCGGATTTAAATTCTTTACTGATATCTTGGGAGCTCAGATACTTTATAGGACTAAATTAGAAGTCATGAACATTTGCTTTGTTTGTTGAAACGGTCGTCTCCTTTTAAATCTTGGTTAGATTCACACTGCGACTATAGTGCAAACCAGATCCGAGCAAGTTCATTCAATCCCTACTTATAAGAGAAATCGATTTTTGCTTTATTACAGCAATAAATAACAAGGTTCGAGATAATTTGCTTTTTTTTCTTTCTCTTAAATATAATAATAAAATATTTTTATATGGAAATCTGTTCATAAAGTTGAAATTAATCGAAAGAGTGCTGAGTGCTTGCTTCTCTGAAAGTTTAAGAACATATTAAATGCTAAGCAATTGAAAGGAAAGAACACCAATGTGAAGGTATCTACGAGCCCGCGAAAAAAAGTTTCCTGTTGCTTTGTAAGAAAAGAAGGAATACGTTTGCATTTTTATACCGCAATATCGAAGGGAGGATAACACTATTATAAGCTCTCGTTAGTAACTTCATAAAGCTTCATATATATTCTTAATTCCTACAAGTCAAGCTAAGTCTGTCCGTCTATCCGCTCAATTGTCTTAGACGTAACATATGATCATAAATCTAGTGGGGAAAATTAGTTATTGCACAGATTCATGATCGATTCGTTTTTTTTTTCCGTTCACGGCCCGCAGCAGTGTCTAAAGATTCTTGAACCTATTATATCGTAATTAGGAAGCTAAGGACCTGCATGGACATTGCATCTATAATCATGCCCAGAAGAAGTAAGAAAGTGGAACTTATAATGGCTCGGAGGAGACTTGGAACTAAGTGATCCTCTATATCATAAACAAAATAATTGGCTCCCACACGCCCACAATAAATCAAAAAACTGCAGCATATAGTCTACAACATTTATTATTCCAAAAGCTGGTAAAACGATTTGCAACATCAGCTAGCTCGATCAGCGACCTAACGCGATTTGCCCGGATATGGCAAAACATTTTGCAATTTCAATGCATTGGTTCCATGTAGCGAGTATCAGATGTTCACTCTACGAAAAATGCAGTCTGCTATGTATTTGCAAAAGAATCTCGTTTTAAAAATCACTTTCAATTGTGTTTCAGATTCGGATCTTCTATCTGCCTACTTCCCTATATAAGTTTGGGTCAGTCAATGTCGTTTCTATGATACGAAAAAAATAAATAGAGGCATAACGAAACCCGAAAGAGCCCGAAAATAGACAAATTCATAATTATGGAGTAGATTTTCCTACAGGTACTGTAGGCTTGCCCGTAGAATGTAGGTGGAAATTTTTGTCGTTGTACCTTTTGTAGAGTATGAGTTGAAAACGAGCGGGGGGTATTCTCATTTTATGGTGCACTGTGGACGTGTGCTTTGACCGATTTGCCCATTTCGAATACGAACCTGCGTCCAAGAATTGCGAATGTTCGTCTCCACATTTGTGCGACCACTACAATATTTGCCACAAAAATTACTCAGACAGATAGACGGACGTGCTTAAATAGCTTAATCTCTTTTTACTTATCAACAATATGTATAATAGGCGCTTGCATGTATTTTGATCAGCAATATCTATTAGTGCAAATGATAAAGTAATGCGAAGTATTAATAGACGCAAAGGTTAACTTCGATGATTTTGACTTCTCTCTACATAGACTAACGGTTCTCTATTCAGTATTATTGAGTTATTCAGTGTATACAAACGATAATCATGGAATGCTCAAAATTGCATTCTCGACAATCATTTTGTTGTTTGATTTAGAGAAGTCTGCTGCCAAAGCCCATCAAACACTTTTAGAAGCTTATGGTAATGCTCCTCCGTCATATCCGTCCGTCATTGTCGGTTTTGGTTTGAACGTCTAAAAGTGATGATTTTGATTCCACTAATGGCAAATTGCCTAAGACATTGACTTGAAAGACTTATTGGATGAAAACCCTCTTGGAATCCTTAAAGAACTTTCGCATAGCTTCGCAGTTGACGAATCAACCGTTTCTAGACGTATACATGCGATGAAAAAGATCCTAAAGAAGAGAAAATGGCTGCCATTCGAATTGACTGAAAATTCCATTTCAAACCGTTTTAATCATCGCGATTTCATTGCTTGCTAGGCAGAAAAGAAGAGTTTTTTGCGTCATATCGTGACCGGGTCTATTATGATAATCTCAAGCGCACATAATTATGGGTTAGTCGGGGAGAGTCATCCACATCGGCACCGAAGCGGAATATTCGTCGTCATAGAGTTTTGCTGCGCAATGTTGGAATCAGCAAGGAGTAGTGTATTACGAGCTGCTGAAACCGAACGAAACTGCTACTGCACATGTCCACCGATGCCAATTTTACAAATTGAACGATGTATTGTTGCAAAAAACAGACGACAAGTCATCGTCTCGTCTTGTCGAGTTGTCAAGCATACATTGTTGCAGTTCGAAGGGGAAGTTCTGCTGTATCCAACGTTCTCACTAAGCATAGCGCCTCCTTATTATCATATTTGTTCAGATCGATGCAGCATGGCTTGGCTGTCACGGGGTTTCGACATGCTGAAGAAGTGCGAACATGGGTCGATGATTGGATTGCTGCCAAACCAAGATCGTTCCTTCGACACGATATCATCATGTCGTTAGGAAGATGGAAAAGGACTTTTCTCGATAAATGCCTTTTTTAACTGAGCAAATGGTCAAAATACATGCAGGCATCTAATACTTTATGGGGTCTCTAAGCCTTCTTTCCGGACAATGCAAACGCTTTGGTAAAATAAATACACCTCTACGCGTCGGTGCTAGCTACAGTGCAACATAATTTAAGAACACCTCCGCTTTCGTTGCTTATAAAGTACATCAGACTGTTGCTTGCTTTTTCATTTACTTTTTGTTTTGTTCTTTCACTTATTTCGAGGGTAAAGAGGGTAGGGTAGCTGCACATAAGATTCGGTCACAGCAGAATATAATTGTCGTTATATACCAAAGCGGTGCTAAGCTTTAAGCACTTTATTTCTTTCATACAAACGAGAAGTCGAACGATTCTTTTAAACCAAAAAAAAAGGCGATATGAGCCACGTAGAGATTTGCAGAAATTTGAGGGAAAACAGGAATGCGGAAAGTCACTGTTGCATTTGTCTTTCATCCACAAAATGGCCGCAACATATATAAAAAAATAATTACTAATATTGAATGGGTATTCACACCGATGTCCAACGCCCTATCAATAAATTAGGAAAAGTATCGAACTACCGCCTAATACGCGGCGTTCTGGACTGCATATGTTTCGTTTTTATATTTTACAGCAGTGGTGTGTAAATTTTGAGCGGATGTATGTACCAGCCGCTAGAACTTATTATTAGTGCACCGATCACTGCTGGGAATGGTTTGGATCGGACACCTCCTTGAAGTAGTTATTAAATGAAAGGAAAATGCAATTTTTATACCCATCATCGAGGGATGACTGATATATTTATTTTGACAAAACGTTTGCAACGCCCGCTTGATCAGCATAAAATTCTGAATCGATGCATGCCCGTCTATCCCCCGGCTGTCTGCGCAGCTTTATCCTATCAACGGTAAACGGTCGCTCGAACGATCGACGATGAAAATGAAGTGAGGCAAACTTATCAAAAAACTTGTCTACAACGCCCACACGCCCATTCCATATTATTGGGTATGAAAATTTAGTTCTGTTACTTTTTTTGTCTTTCTTGCGATAGTGACGATGGCTATAAAGGATTTCGTCACGACCGAATATTATTTTCTTACTTGTTAAAATATCTCAGCAAAAATCGATGAGTAACCGGATTTTAATATATTTAATGTTTATATGTAATGTTTATGTTTAAATAATAAATTTCGAGAATATTTGTTTATATATTGGGGTCCATCCCTTATTAGGATTGCCGGATGGAACGCAAGCGTTTATATGCTAACAAAGACCAACTTTTCGTGCTTTACGATGATGAAATTAGGGGGAAATGATATGCTTTTTAGATAAGAAAATCAATTTTGGTAAATTTGAATGACGTCAGTTCTGGCTTTGGTCCCCCTCCCATAAAAATTATGCATAGAAGTGGAGTAGGTATTGCTTAGGTATTGTATCGCGAAAATAAATGGGAAACTGTATTAGGCGAAATGATGTAAGGTATTTAGTGGTCGGCTTTGCCCGACGATAATGTTTTTACTTGATTCTTGTTCAGAGTATATTTATTGTTTTATTCATTATTTTTTACAGTTCTTCTTCTTCTTCTTCTTTTTTTTTTTTCATTTTTATTTGTGTTTTTTAATCCAGTGTTTCTTTTAGAGTTGGCTTTTTTTGTTCGTATTTTTACAAAAACAACTTTATATCGGTAAATTGTATTCTATATACGTTTACAAATTAATAAAAAAATCTATCTCGATATGTGTTCTAAAAAAAATTCTTTATAAATTCTTTAACAATTCGAATCTTTATTTATTTTTATTTTTATTATCCGCATCGAGAACTATATATATATATATAAACATTTGATATGAGCAACGAGTTTTTCGCTGTTCTATGCCCTATCTGCTGACTTTTTTATATAACAATTTATAAATGTTTTTATTTGTAAATTTGTTTTTGGTGTACACATTTGGGAATTCCATGAAATCAGGAATGCATTAATTTCAGATAAATAAAATGTATCCACCACAAAGCACCAACTAAAAGGAACATGAGTGCGTGCATTAGGTACGATAGCGAGTCGCATCTCTTTCGAATAGTTTCTGACAATTTCACTCAATTTCACTCAATTATTTTTTTTTTTTTTATAATTACATACATACACAAAAATATTTCATATCAAATCATCATAATTGGACAACGGTTTGCAAAGGCTTTGGGCATTGGGCATTGGGCATTGGGCTTGACATTCTCCTCGAAAATGTATGGTCAAGAAGATCTATAACGAACTATAACAATTCACGAGCCATAAAGTGCACTAAATAGTGTGGCAAAGTATTTCTTTTTAGATCCATTCGTCAAAGTGCATTTCATCACGAGGACTAAACAGTTTCAAAGTCAAAATTGGAAACTTATTTACAGTTATTGCAAAATAATATTGTGAATCGCGTATATATGTAGTATTTTTATCAAAGATTTGAACAAAATAATTACATTTTTTTATTTTTACACCCATCACCGTCACGTAATGGAGCGTACATTCGTTTTGTCAAAACGATTGCAACGTCCAAAAGGAAGCGTCAGATACCCCGTAAATTATATATATTCTTGATCGGCATAAAAATTCTAAATCGATTTAATCATGTCCGTCTGTCCGGGTGTGTTCATCCGAAACTACCGATTTGAAATTTTCACAGAAACGTTCGAAATTTTTGCGCACATGTTGATCTTGAAAATGGGCTAAATCGCACGAATGACACGCCCACAGCACCACCTAAACTGAGAACACATTTATTTTTCAAAAGGAATGAAAAATTGGTCTTTTGCTCATTACTCATAAACTATGGCAAATAAATGCCAATGCAAAAATTTAAACGCATATTCTATGGGCGATGCTGTAGCATCTGTGGACAAAAATGGAAAAAATTGATCACGCCCACTATAGTGTAGTGTATCAAAATTTAACTGTTCTTTTCAATAGCTTTATCACGCGAAGCAACAAGTTTCAGAAACCCCATAATGTATACAAATTCTTGGCCAGTTTTAAATTTGGAATGCATCTAAACATGTCCGCCTGTTCGTCCGTCCATCTGTCTGTTGGCGATTGAAGATATCGCCTACAATTTTGCTAAAGAACTTGAAATAGATCGAAATTTTTCAAAGGACACGCCTACAACCCTCGCACGCCTCTACGGCAAAATCTTTTATTTTGAAAATAGAAAAAATCAACTGCGCCCGCTCTATATTATAGACCATGAGAATTTTGTATTTTTATTTCTTTGTTTGTATTTTTTTGGGGTAAACGGTGATGGGTAGGTATAAAAGATTCGGTATCGACTGAATTTAATTTTCCTACTTGTTTTGATATTTTTTTTATTCAATATTCAAACACATGCTTACCTTGTTAATCCCCTCAAATATTATTATATTGTTATCTTGTTGTTGTTATTATTATTATTATTATTATTGTTGTTATTGTTGTTGTTGTTTTCTTAATGCGATTGCCTGGCGGTGGATAATGAATATGATATAAAAAAAATATGTTACATATATTTTAAATTGTATTTTGGGTAAGAGTTTTAAAGGGTTTTAAAAACCTTATTGTAAACACTGTTTAAATTCATTTCAAGGATCTACACGTTGTATAACTGATTTATCTAAGTTAATTTATCTAATTTAAATACATTTTTTTACGATTTGCTCATTTACTTTTTTCTATTCTTATATCTTAGTTTTATTTTTACTCACAATTTGAAATATAAACATTAAATAAATTATTGTTATTAGTTATTAATGTCAGTAATTTTCACATATTAAAAATTACACATTCCAAGCAGTTCATTAATTAAACGAGTAACTCAAAAAAAAAAAAAAAGAAAAGGAGAAGAAAAAAGAAAAAAAAACGATCTGAAAATTACTTATTATTTATTCTTTAAATAAAAAATATTGCAGCTGCTTGATTTAATTTTTTTAGTTTCTTAGTAGCTTTCCATTCGCTGTATTGTTGCTGTTGCTGTTGTTGTTGTTATCATTATTATTATTATTATTATTATTATTATTATTATTATTATTATTATTATTGTTTTTGATATTGTTTTTGTTGTTTTTGTTGTTGTTGTTGTTGTTTTGTGGCGAACATTCTCGACTTGATCGGTTTAGAATATTTGAAATTAGTATACTTTTTCCATTTTTGTATACAAATAATTTACAATCTCTAAGCGAGTCCTCAATTTTACAGTTTATTATTTATTAATATTATTATTATTATTATTATTATTACTATTGCAAAAAACGTGAAGGTTTTTGTTTTTAAATTAAAATTAAATATATATATATATATATATGTATATATAGCATTATTTTGTTCCGTTTTTCGCATTGCTTTTAGTTTTAATTTCTTTTTATAACGCAAACAATAAAATTTGTATAAAATTGTTTCATGCGCGTGCATGCGCAGATAAGCATTTACGTTTACGTTGTATGTGTTGTGCCAATCCATGTTTGCGGTACTTGTCTTTTTCAATTTAAACATCTCTTTTTAATGGCCAATAGATGATAGCAAAGAATGATTATGCAAAACACATTTCAAATCTTATTGAAGCGTATGCGACGATTTGTGATTGCCTATTGAACGTGACTTGACCGCCGCACGCTAGGAACAGACAAGCAATCAAAACCGTGTATGAAAGTTGGTGATGATCAAACTCACAAGAACAAAAAAACAAAAAAACAAAAAAAACATAAAATTAATGTTTAATGTAAAAAAAAAAAAAAACATACCTAAAAGGGTTCTACATATGACTGATCTTCCTAACGAACAACGATTACAAATATATATAAAATGTGAATATATATTTTCAAGAGTATTTAGAATCGATCGATGGAATGAAAAAAATGGGTGAAATGGGATTTATTTAGCTTGCGCTCGGATAGCTCGTAGAACAATTTATTCAAACACGTATTTTACTCCAAAAATGTAATCTTTTGTTCACTCTTTCGTCCCCCGGTGAAGACGTTAATAGACATTTTGCAGATCTTATGAGCATCGCTGTGTTTGGACTTAAGAATTGAAGGCCGTTATAAGTTGCGCAAATTTTCGCTTTCTCGTCGTATTCTTTAAACATTAAAGAACACCCCTCTTGTTCACTGCCGATTCTGAATTTCTTTATTTTGCCGTTAATGGGAAATAAGGTTTTCTTATATTCTGCTCTAGAAAGTAGTAGTGAGAGCAAATCAAAGAGGAGGCCCTTAGTGCTATCGACTTGTCTAACATAATTCTTCATTTATTTGCATTTCCATCCAAAAGCGTATTCTTTATGACAGAGGGCCCAAGACCTAAGCCGATCTAAGCCGTCTAAATTTAGCTTCATTTTTTCAAAGGTCTTATTATCGTTCGTCTATTTATTTACACTTTGCTGTAATAGTAACTTGATATAGAAATTAATCTTAACCTAATTAATTTGGGCTATATAGGTATAGAGTTTTTTTCTTTCTTTTTTCGAACCCATCCCATATTAGGGTTGACATTGCAAAATAAGTCAATATATTGCAAAAATATCCAATTTTTGTTATGATGAAAATTGATTTATACGAGTAATTCGATATAAAGCTTAACTACTACATCGAGTTGAGAACAAGTAGACCTACTTTTTGGAACCTTTGCGTACCCTTCATGATATGTCAAGAAGTTCAAATTTTTTTTTTGTACTTACTTGTAAGAGTTTTTACGTCAACTCAAAATCAACTCATCCACATGGCTCTAATTTTTGGACGCCATTCCGTGCAAGTGTTTCTATGACCAGTGAGCCCTTTGGCAAAAAGGTTGAATTTTTCATTTTTCATATTATATGAAAATTGATGAGAAAAAATAGGAAATCGGGATTACGTAGGCCTATTGTGAGGTGAGAACGATAATTCAAAATCAAGTAAATTAAGTTTGTTAAATTTCACATCACATGGGTCGCCGTTGCGGCCAGTCTCCGAAAGGTATGCCTATACTAACTAACTAACTAACTAATTAACTAACTAACTAACGTATGCAACAAATTTAGTTTTAAGACTAAAGTCATTTGTCGAACATATATATATATACATACATGTATATATGGAGCGCTTACCTTTATATTTTGATGTATTTTTTCTTTACGGAAAATCGCCTTTTCTTCAAACACAATTTCAGTCTTTCATGTGTTCTTGACATGTCCTTTCACGCACACTGATCTGATCTGATCTGTGGCGATTGGACGTAGATTGTCGCTTGTTTCTTATGTCCACCAGGATAGACAGTCGTAATACAAGCAAGATTCTATCTTACTGTCGTAGCGTTCAACAGAACTCTGTCCCATTCTAGACATTGACTGACTAGCGGAGGAAAACCTTTCATTCGTAGAGGCGGACAATGCAACGAAAGCTATCGGGCCTCTATGAATCGCTTCACAAGGCCTTCATATGCTTCTCACGCGATACGCGCGACGATACCTAGCGACTACCCAATAAATCAGAAAATTACTCGTATAATGGCTTTACAACGTTAATGTATCTTTGATTGGTGAGCGAGCATATCCAAGTGATAAGCATTTCGCCATGTGGCCATTAAAAGAACGAATAAGTAATTTTGCACTTATGCACATTTTTTTCAAAGGGATATTTGAAATTGAATTTTCTGAAGAAATGAATAGATGTTCAAATGATTGAATATTTAAGGCAAGTGCAAAAATTAATTATGAAACGGTCCACATGAGATTATTAAATTTTGCTGTAACTCGTTACCGCAATCCGTTCAGTTGCCGACGGATAATATAAGCCAAAGTTTATGCAGAAAATTATTTATAAAAGTATATTAACTCTTACATATTCCAAATTTTCTACTTGATTCTTATGAACGCAAAAAATTATTTACACATTGACTATATCGCACAGTTAGTAAAGCGTTATATACCGATTTAAAGTGCCTCATTTGATGAATTACAAGGTCCAATATAAGCAGCAGCGTTTGCTATATCGGTTACTGCAATATTGGTCTGACTATTTACTTTTGGGCTGGAACTAGCAGCAGTTTTTAGAGCGGTTAATGTGGCAGAAACCACCGTTTCTGTTGTACATTTAGTTTCAGTTTTTGGCGGATACTGAGAGAGAGAGAGAGAGAGACAGGTACATATATAAATAAATGATTAAAAATCAATAATTCTTTTTTAATATATAATAATAAATATATAAAAATTTGATTTCTTCATTAATCATCCCTGAAAATGTGTTTCTGCCTCATTTACTTCTTGCGTTACTTCTGAGCATTTAAATACTGAGCCCTGAGCCCTATCAGAAGTCTATTTTCGCGCGAATAAAGTCGTCGTACACATTGAAAAGTTGTTTTCATATAACGTTTTGAATGATAAACGTATTTGACTGTTGATTGACGTAACTGAATGACGAAAGTTTTTCATCAAACGATACGTCAAAGGTATTAGAACAAAACGCATGACATAACCTAAAAAAAAAAAAAAAATTTTTAATATACTGTGAGGACCCAAAGTCGTACCCTCGTTTTGGCCTCACGGTCTCTCCGTCTCTGGGGAGGGGGAGTGCTAAAATAAGAATAGCTTAAGATAGAATAAGTAATAGCTTAGGAATAGATTAGTAATAGAATAAGTAATAGCTTAGGAATAGATTAGTAATAGAATAAGTAATGCTTAGTAAGGCTTAGGAATAGCTTAGGAGCGGAATAAGAAATAGTTTAGGGATAGATTAGGGATAGCATAAGATAGAATAAGTATAGGATTACGAGTAGGTTAGAAAAAGTTAGTTTTAGGCAGTCAATGCTGGGCCCTCGAGCCGGCAAGAAGTCGAAGTTTGGCTCTCGAGCCGATAAGTTGTAGTTAGGCTCTCGCGTCAGGGAGTCGAGTTAATTTCAGGAACATCGGTAAATGAATATCGCGATTAAATAAAAGTGATTGAGAGAAAACGAAGAGAAGGACGGACAGCAGAAGCCAATTTATAAACTCTGATAAAATTTACTAAATGTGATCAATTAATGAAAGAAGAATCAAAGACAGCCGAATACAATTGATGAACTCTGATGAAATTTACCAAATGTAATGAATTAATAAAAGAAGAAGAACCAAATGCCTGCAAATATAAATTTTCTTGTGTTTGCTTTCCTTCCGGGAAACGGCCTCACAGTACGTGGTTAATATGACGTATATATAATGGGTAAAGTGGGCAATAATTGAAAATGATCCGAGGTGTTCTAATGGTAACTTAACACATTGCCGACCGGACAAATTGCCCCTCAATATATGCTACCCACCAGGCATTTTTTACGTGTGATAACTAGTCTCCCGTGTGGTCTCAAATCTTATATGTAGACAACAATTACTTATTTATAAATATTGAAAGAAATAAAATAGTGAGAAATAGTGTTAATAGAAAGAATTTTTGTTTGTTTCCTGTGTGTTTCCCATCTGATTTATCAATCATCATGTCATTATTACAAAAGTGCCACATTTTCCATATTTGAATAATATTTGATTGCGACTCATTGCCTTGGAAAATATAAACGAAGTTGACCAATAATCATGCAAAGTTCCTTTACGAAATGTGGTAAACCCATAAAAATTTTTCATTTCTTGTCTTGTCACGTCAGTCCATTTAGCAATTTTATATTTCTTATATTCCTTATATACTGTGAAACTTGAATGTGATACCTCTTAGGTTCGCTTGTGAATAATTCGAACAAATCATTCGAACAAGAAACTGAAATTGCATTACATTCAATACATTTTCTTTATTTTCTTTGAAGTTCGTTGATATTCTTCTAAAACTATATATGCTTATCCGTTTCTGACCACTCGTCCTCATCACTTTCCGAATCGTTTGAAATTATTCTACGACATCAATTTCCTGGTCTGATAATTCAACCCCATCACTATTACTGTTATTCTCTTTTAAATTCTCTTTACTATTTAAAAACTATAGGGATCAACGAACGAAGAGAGAGAAGCGGACATCAAATTATATACATATATAATAGATATAAATTGTCAAACGGGGAGATTTCCCTGATCGGTCGTGCACTGACATTTTAAAAAATGCGAAGATTTCCCCGAGCGGTCAGCAATGTGTTAAAAATATGAAGACGACCTGCGATGATGTTGCAAAAGAAAGGCCGCAAAAGTTTTCCCAATAAAGTCCAGGCATAAGCGAACAAACTAAGCTCTTTGGTTGACAAATTTTATTTGCTCAGTAAGTAAGTAAATACAAAATTGTATAACTCGAGCTTATATGGCTTATTATACAACAAGATGCAGCCACTTGTTAGTGGACTTGGAGCTGGCGTTAGAAATATTCGGCAAAGAGTTTCGAACTTCCACGATCACTATTGAATTGAATTTTGCATTCAGTAGTGTTTGCCAAATCGCTATTGAAAAATGTGCAGAGTCGTACAAGGATACAGAAATTATCAAAATTTATGACGAGAATAATGATGAAAATTGTAGGGCGTGGAGAGGAGGGTCTTGATAAACAAGGAAAATTGCGCACTTGCAGTAAAGAAAATCACTATGGTGTTCGGGGAAGACCTTTATGTGCACAAAAATGCATCTTTGGGTATTGAAAATGTCGCCTCCGAAAATATTCACGGTCCGTGGAGTAAGTTGCAGAAACGTTATCACGACGTGAATTTTTGTTGCACAAATTCGTTGATTTGGAGCTTTTAACGCTGTGAGCTTTCAACGAAACGGTATAGCATGCAAAGCAAACATGAAACAAAATCAGTGATGATCGCGCAAGCTAGAGAAATGCCGATCTGATCTGCGGTAAAACTGAGGCTCATATAAAATGCCACACTACATGTTGGCCCCTTCCGTTTCAGAAGGGCGGCTCAGCGTTTTAAATAGTCAGGCCTCGTTTTGTATTACCTGAGCCCCGTAAGTTAATGCATTAAAGGCGAATGTCATGTGACTTTGCATTACAAGCTTAGAAAAAAATTAAATTTCTTATGCATGAAAATCTTAAGCTTCTCAAGCGATTACATAAAAGTGAATCCCAGGGGAAAAAATTTACTTGTCATCTTTTAAAACCGTTAAGCATAAAAGCCTATTAAAAATCGGCTTTATCCGATTAGAGATACAATTAATTGAGTTTTATTTTTTTTGTTTTGTTACCTCTTGTGTTTCGTCAACCGATGGCAATAATTCATCCATGGAATTTGGCGTTAATGGACTTGGTGTAGCCATTGTGATGCGACTTAATGTTGCGCCGTGTTGCATCATAAGCGTATCTCCGATTATGATTTGTGGTTTATGTTGACTCAATTGTTGCTGATGTTGTTGCTGATGTTGTTGTTGTTGTAGCCGCGCCAAACGTAGTTTCATCTCTTGACGTATTTCTTTTTGCTGTTGTTCCTTTTCAAAACGCATCATACTATAACTACGAACGGACGAACTAGTGCTATGTACGGACGCTAGACTTGGTCTTCGAGAACCTAAGCATTTTTAGAAACAAAATTAAAGAAAATCGAAACATTCGAATTGTAAATAATATTATAAAATATAGGCAGATACACATCAGTATTTATATATATATATATATATATTATATATATATTATATATATATATATATATATAAGTAAGTAAATAAATTATTATATGAAAATATAAAAGTAAACAAGTAAATGCAGGCGTATTTGAGAAGCAATTTTAATTCAAAAATAAATTTCATGTTATCATGAAAGCGGGTTAGGTTAAGCAAGCTCTTTCTTTCATTATTCATATTCATATTCATATTCATATTCATATTCATATTCATATTCATATTCATAATCATTTTCAATTCATTTTTAATTTTCCAAATTTTTTTTTTTTTTTTGTTTTTAATTTTTTTAATCTTCTTTTCTTCCTCTCCATATCACAATTCATCTCATAGTTATTATTATTAAGAAAAAAAAGGCAAAGAAGAATTATTTGTGAGAAAAAAGGCTTCTTCGACAAGCAAAATTTTTTTACTTAAAATGCAGATCAATTCGGAGATAAGCGAGAGATAAAGATATAACAGAGTAACAGAGTGATAATAAAAGAGAAAAAGCGGAAATTGAGAAAAAAAGAAAAAAATACAAAAAAATACAAAAAAATACAAAAACAAAAACACAAACACTACGAAATGAAAATATTAATAATAAATTTGCAAAAGTGTATTTAAGTAATAAAAAATTGAACGTGTTTATTAGTTTTTTGATTTGTTGGATAAAATCGTTTAAAAAGGAATGCTCTTCAAAACAAAAGTAAAATAAAAACATTATTTCGAATTTGTATATATATTCATTCCAATCGTCTCAATATAATTAAAATTATCTGAAAATGATTCTTTCATTTCAATATTTTGCTCTTATTGTGCTTTCACAAAACATTTATTGTATTCTCTTCTTTTTTTTTTAATCTCTATAAATTTAAACAATAAGCTTTTTGTTACTTAATAAATAGTGAAATGAAAAAAAAAAAAAAAAAAAAAAAAAAATTATTGAATTATTATCTCATTCCTGCTTTACATTCATAATAAAAAAATCCATATATTTAGAAGTTTCATTTAAAAAGATTTAAAAAAAAAAATGAAAACATTTCATCTTTTTAATATATTTATTCTGAACTCAGTCACCGCCATATTGCTTTTTTATATTTTATGCTCACTAAAGCTTTGAAAAGAGTGTGAGAGCCAAAAACTTTGGAGAAATGGAGGAATGGGTGATGGGTGAAAGAGCAGGAGCAGAAAAGTAGAAAGGGGTAGAAAGAGAAAGAGAGAGAGAGTGAGAGAGAAAAGAAGAAAAAGAAATAAAGTGAAAGAGAGAGAAAGAGAGAGAGAGAAAGAGAGAGAGAGAGAGAGAGAGAGAGAGAGAGAGAGAGAGAGAGAGAGAGAGAGAGACCTTTACGTTAAAGCCGTTTAAATCGTTATTTATAAACAATGTTATTAATATTTCGTCTTCATTCATTTGCAAAATGGAATAAGTAAATTATAAAACCTGTGGCGATAATTTACTATTTTATTCAATTCGCATGTATAATAAGTGAATATTAAACTTACTTGTTGTTGTTCTTGTTGTTGTTATTGTTGTTGTTGATTGTGTTCAGTTATTTTGAAATTATATAATGCGTTCAAATGTGATGTATATATACATATAAATATATTCATATTTATTCAAATACATATGTATATTGATATATATATATATATATATATATATATATATATATATTTATATTTAATGCGTGTGTTTATGTGTAGTGTGTGTATATAGAAAATTTAACTTTTACATATGCAGAGAAAAAAATCGTAATGTATTTTAATGCACTTCGTAAAACTATATATATATACGATCACACAATATTTTTTATAATATACAAATTCTAGAAAGATATTATTTCACATTCAGTTTTCTAATAATTTAAACCATTTTCCCGCAATCAATTTTCTAAAACATTGTCTATCCGCCATTCTTCAATTTTCTTCAAATAATAAATAAATAAATTTTCAAATATTTTGTTGAAAATGTTTTGAATGTCAAATAATATTGGGGTCGCTCTCTTACACATACATATTTCTGATTGAAAATGAGAACAGTCAGAAGAAAGCAAAAAATTACCTCGCTTTGACTTCGCACATCATTAGAGTGCATAGATATATAGCTTTGCAGAAATGGATTCTGGCATGAGCTCGTTATTTAAAGTTTCAAATCACAAAAATTGAATTGACTTTGAATTGACGAACTGTGCACATAGATTAATACCTCCTCACGCAGTCATAAGGCTAAGCAATAAAATATATGAATATTAATATTCAACGCGACTTCATGCCATAGAGAAATTGACGCCATTGCAAGACATTCAATTGCGTTACGCTAACGGTGAGTTAGTTATATATATATATATATATATATATAGAATTGCTACCGACTGTGGTTTCAGCTTGCATTAAGAGGTAATACCACCACTGTAATAACGGATTTTTAGGTAAGTTATTAGGCCTTCACTCCTTTAACTGAACCAAAATTGAACTGAACAGATTTGAAGAAAAACAAATCATTTCATTCACATTTCTATGTATGGGAACATAAGAAGCATTTTTTAAAAACATTAATATGTGTGTGAGATTGGCAAGTATTTGAATGAAAGAGATCAATTTTCGACCGGAACAAGGGCACCTTTGTATTAATAAAAAATGTTTAGATTAACTTATCGAAAATATTCGATTGGGTTAGAGATGTTGTAAAAAATGCGGATGAAAGAGATGAAATTTGTTTGAGTTAGACTCTGTTCCGATTCAATGGAATTGCATTTCAAGTTGAACTTTTAATTTCTTGGAAGAATGGATATCTACTCAACGGTCGTCTCAATAAATTTACGCTAATAAAATTTCGTTTGGAAATCCTTTCAAATCAATGTAAGGGCATCTCAAACTGACAGATAACAATCGCCAGAGTGTAAATTCTCAACAAGAATTCATTTGACGCAGGCAATGTTTTCGGAACGCTTCGTTATATAATGCGAAATTTCCAAGAAAATACTTCACATTGCAGTAATGAATTTTTTTCATATACTCTAAAAGGCTTAAAGCGTCTATTTGGCCAATAAATATATGAACGTTTTCTGAAAAAATTCACAGTGGTATTATCCTTTAAGTCGCAGCTCACAGCTTTCACAATACTAATCGTTTTGAAAAATATGTGGATTTAGAAGCTCTGGAGTTTACGCAATCTTGTGGATCATATACATATTTGCATAAGAGCGTCCCGAGTGAACAATATATATAGTATATAGGCCGATATATTTATATATATATATATATATAGATAAAATAAATAAAATATTACATTGAATTTTTGCTCTAGTAATCACTTGTTCACTCGCGACGCTCTTGTGCAAATACATGAAGAAATTATTTGGAAAAATGGTTTAAATAAACTATAATGCTTGTTGTTGTTGTCAATAATAAAAACTATTTCGCTTATTAGATATTAAACATGAACGATGGCATGGTTAAATTCGGCTTAATCCGTTCTTAATATTCAATAGCGTTAAAACAAATATAACTAGAGTTTAACGAGTAACTATGGTTTAACCTTTGACAGTACAACTCGCCATAAGCACTGGATATTTTCAATTTTCTAAAAACTTTAATAAAAATAATGAAAGTCTGAGAGCAATATTGTCGGGCACTCGGAGTACGGTGTGAGAAAAATACTTAATATAGTGGAAATTTGACATAAAATGTCCTATCTTAGGATTATGTAATTTACCCATTGCCAAGCACTACGTAAATAAGAGTCGAGAGAAGAAGAAGAAGAATGTTTTGCAAATGTGAACTCAGTTATATGGTCGATTATGTTTATTGAAAATTATTGAAAAATTCAAAAGTCTTCTACAAAGAAAGTCGTTTGTGTTAATTATCAAAATTAAAAAATTAAATGCTCTGTGCATCCCGTTAAATCCTTTCGCCTCTAAAAATTTAAAAATTGCATCTGGTCTGCCTGTACGAGCCGCGAAGCAATATTGCAATTTTCTTAATTTTCTTAAAGTCTTAAAAACCCAAAGAAACCAATCTCAACCAATAATTACTTACTCATATTTGATTAGATTGTACGCGTCATCACAGTGATTACATTTTAATGAAATATGTATCTGTATGAGTATTAAGTGATAGATTATTTAGATTTAAAAAGCGGGCAGACGGAATGAAGCACTTGTCGTAAGGCTGCAAAATGTACACAAGAACTATGCACATTGTCCATAACACTCTCATAGTCCAGTCGGGATTTATTTGGCCGATGGCCTGGTTTTTTTGGTCGGTGCTTAGCAGGAGTATGGGCAAAAAACTCATCATTGAAATCATAAATTCAAATGCAATAAGACATGTCGGAGCTGCCTTAGACTATTAGACTTATTATATTAAAAATTTGTTCCTCAAAAATATATCACTCGTAGGAGCACTTTCATGCGGACACGGAAGATTCGAGTCAAGCCGAATAAAACCTTTCTTTCTTCTTTATAGACTGACTCTAGTGTGAATAAATTGAAACTAAAAAAAGCTCATATAACATTGTACGACGTGTTGATGAAAGAATTGTGAAATGTTGAACAAATTGATTGTAAATTGTTGATTTTTTTTCCCTTTTGCTTTTTATATTAAACAAACAAAAAAAAAAAACGAAAAAAAAAAAAAAAACTTAACTTACGAGTTAAAGTAAGAAAACAAAATGGCATAGAAAATAGACACATACATACATGTAAGAAAATTTTTAGAAACACAACATAACTGCGGAACACATATACAACCAGTTTAGCTGACATCAAAGAACACAGTCGAACATGGACATGGAACAAGGAAACGAAATGGTTAATTACTGCTACTAACATTATAAAATACTTAAATAATAAGGAGAAGGCGGAAAATTCTGACATTTATGCATATAAATCACACATCATCCATGTACGATTGTATTGAGCAGATCGCCAAAAAAAATATAATATACAGATCCAGATAGGAAATTACATACCAATCATTAACAAAATTACATCAAAATCATATTTGAATAGAATTTTTTCGAAAATAATAATTAAATATATTTAATGCAATTTAAAATAACGGATACGCTCGCGTATAATCACAAAGGTATCACACAAGTATTTAATAAACAATAAATTGAAAATTTTCATTCAATATGCACGCGGCGGATCATCGGCATCTCTCATATATATTATATATATACTCTCATATATATTATATATTATATATATTAACGATTTTTTATTTTGATTCGACAAAGCGTATATTAACTACAGTAGCGCTCACTCATCTCGCTTTAAAGAACGTTTTCGCATCATTGGCAAAGCACTTAACTGGCGAATAAAATATAAAATCGTATATACAAGCACACAGCCACACATTCAAGCAGTGATAGTATTGCACAAGTTAAGTAAATTTTCCCTTACTGCTCTAAACTTGCCTACAGAACTATGAGAAAATTAGTTTAGTATCAGCCACCGTCTAGTGACTTCAATATGCTGACGTAGTCTCTTCTGCATATCAACTAAAAATGTCTAAACCGTAATTATTAAACCACACATAACACAATATTGGATAATAAAATAGTTTCTGAATAACAAAATCTTGTAATGGTCTTGGAGTCTATCAGATTAATATTCTAAAAAATTTGAAGGCGAAAGTGCTTTTCACTGATTTTTTTCGTTTATATCGCCTCATCTTCTCCTCTTGTCTTTTAATTGAGAAGCGATTAATCGATGACAAGCGATAATATACCGTAAGTCACCGTAAGTAATATGTCTTTTGCATATCAACTGGAAACATTTCGTAAATTGTTTAGCCATAAATAATACAACTTTTGTAAGGTAACCCCTAAGGTAAACCCTTGTCTCAAAGACTCTCTAACCTAAGGTATTATCGTGTGTGTGTGTGTGTGTGTGTGTGTGTATATATAAAACTTGCATGAAATGTAAATAGTTAATATAAGTAGCTTCACGTTGAACTTTAATAATGAGTTACAAGTTAGCCTAGGTAGCCTTTACAAATCCATATTCAAGGCCTTTTGAATTTATAACAAAACCCTAACATAACAAATAAACATGAAATTGACAACAAGTAAAACCATCCGTTTGATCTTTTAGCTTATTGCTCTCTGCTATACAAAAAGAAGAGAAGAAAAAAAATAGTGCAACCATATAATTGCGATTAGTTACGATAATCGTTGGCTTAATTAAAGCATAACTGTCGGTCACCTTGTAACCGATCTCCAGCTGTCCAACCGCTTACGCTGCTCATCTACAATATACACATGTACATAAATATATATATACATATATATATATATATATATATATATATATATAAATATATATATATATATATATATATATATANACACACACATACGCAACCACGTACACGCTCAAACATAAACAAACATTCATATCTAGTTGATCATTAAATCAATAAAACATTAACAGTAACAAGAATCTAAAACACTCTATAAACTTTATATCCGATGTGTAGAAATTTTTGTGGATATATATATATGTGTGTGTGTGTCCGTGTCCGTGTCCGTGTGTCCGCGCGCGCGCGCGCGCGCGTGTGTGTGTGTGTGTGTGTGTGTGTGTATATATATGTGTATGTGTATATGTATATGTGTGTATGTATATGTGTGTATGTATTATGTTTCGATTTATGTTTATGTTATGTATAAAACGATCTGTGTAACCGTCCATATACAAACCGTAAGTGTACACACAGACAGAGATTCATGTTCTCCTCTAACTTGAGCTCCATACCTAACGCTAAGGAAGTCTAAAGTCGTCGATTTGATATTAGTTTCAGTTGCCTTTCACATTGAAATTCTTGCAAATTTTTTAGACCGATCGGATTCATTAATCACAGATGCATTCATCTATAGGTCAATTTACATCAAAATTTCCCCTGTAAAATTTCTAACTTGCAGATAAGGAACAAATATTATTGAACACTTAAAAAGCTATGCGGCCGGTCTTACAAAAATGCCTTCCAAATAGGTACCTTTAACTGAACTGAACACGTTCTCGCAGTAACTTTGCGATCTCTGTATCCATTTATTACATATACACGAAATCGCTATTAAATATGTATAAATAAAGCTTAAAAAAACCAATTATGTTTTATTATGTATATGTGTATTTTTGTGTGGCTTTCATTATTATATGTTCTATGTCGATATCTAATCTATTTCGTACATGATTGGCAAAAATGTTAAAAGCGAAAGCTTTCTTCAATTTAATTATTTTGAATATTTTCATAGGGAAAAACACAGGGACAGATGGACGGAACACATTGGCAAAAATGTTTAAAGCGAAAGGTTTCTTCAATTTAATTATTTTGAATATTTTCATAGGGAAAAACACAGGGACAGATGGACGAAACATATGAGCTTGATTAAGGGATGATGTAGACTTGTGCTCAACGAAAGGGCCATCATTTTTCTAAATTCCTACACCAACAAATAAAAACACGCAAAGCATCTCACATCGTTCTGCCCAATAAAAGTCTTGATTTCCTCACATTTTGATGCCTGTTTTTTATGTTGAACCTTGTGTAATATATATAGGAAGGGACGCAAAACATTAGCTAAAGTAAGCTATAAAGCGCTCAAAAATGAAGCTTTGTTGCCCGATTAAAAGCTTGCTTTTCATGCGAAAAGTCCCCCTTATATAGAGTGTACTCAATTTTGTCCAAATATCTCAAAAATTACGACCTACAGGTTGAACACAAATATACATAAGCAGGTATCGGCCAGACAGATAGATAGACAGACAACTTGAAATCTAAAAGAAGAAAATCAAAAAGTGATTGAATTGTGAATCGATAGGTCTGCTTAATATATAATATTCTGTACCACAAGTACTGTTAGGTACAAAAACTTAGACATTTTACGCACGGATAAAACCAACTAACTAAGCTAAGCAAGTTTTTCTCGTGCTACGTTACGCGACGTACGATATAAATTTCGCCATTTCTATTAGTTTGTTAAAAACAAAAATTATATATGCGTTCGTATGCGTATCGTCATTATATATAAAGTAAATATATTGCGCCTTTATTGGCTGTACACTTTCAATGGCCTATATATGTGTTGGTAATAGAAGTGATTTTTTGAATAAATGGCTTATGCAGTAACAGATTATAATGAATGATTAAGAATTGCTTGATTATCGATTGTTTTTTATAATTCGTTTACATACGCAATACAATAGCTTTAGCAATAGCTATAGCAATAAATGCCATTAAGTATGTGATTGAATTTTTTTGGAGGCATTCCATAATACAACAAAAGCAATTCTGATCATTTTCTAATCATTTTTAAGGCAAATAGTGAAATTGTACGCCATCTTGCCAGGACGAGTTAATCTCGTTTATTAGAACTTCTCGCGTCTTCTCATTACATTGTATTTCTGTGTATATTTTTTAAAGAACAGAATGTAATGATTAACTAATGATTACTAAGGGAAGATGACTTTTTTATATTTCGCACAGCGCCTTCAATCATTATTACGAAAAACAACTAAAATACTACGCTTTCATTACTCAATTCAAGCGAGCGCATATTCATTCGAGAACAAATACTTAACCACCGGGGAACTGTAGCTTAAATCGATTTAAGCGAATTTCGCGATCGCGATCAAATCAACACAAACTTTTCTCGACTCTATACTAGGAAACATAGAACGATTGATTGCTCGAAATTGAATTTTTCCAACAATATATACGAACGAGTGAAACTATGGATGCAATGGTATGCTCCTGTGCACACCTATCCACTTAAGCTTTCGCTGGAGAATAACAAAGGAGAAGAGATAGAAGATGGATAGCGTAAAACGTAGCAGAGATAGAATAATCGAACGTATCTAGCAGAGAGCGAAGCAGTGAGAGAAGGAAATACTGGAAAATCAATGATGCACCGATGCACATACAAAAAAAGAATTGCAAAGAAATTGAAAAGATGTGTTGGTTAATAAGACATAGCGATTGATGATTGGTCAGAGCCTGATATATAAGCAGTTCGCACAATAGTTTAGTATAACAGATGTTAACAATGATGTGTAAAAATCCGAAAACTATTATAAAATAAGGAAATACACGTTACACATATATATATATAGATAAATATTTGTGGAGGTGATTGGAAAGAAATTTTAATTACTCGAACTGTATGTATGTACGTAGGCCGCTAAATATAGCCTGCAAAGCAATACGTTCCCGACAAAGTGCTTTCTCGTGGAAATGCAATGAAAGAATGCGAGACACCATCACCTACACGCATCGATCAATAATTCCCACTACACTGTAACAATTCGTTTCTAACAAACCGTTCATATTATTGCTGGAAAGTTCCAACGATGCCAAAATATCCAAATGTCAAGTCGTTTTGAGTGTTTGTGTGCGAGCCACTTTACGAGCTAGCTTACGAACTACTTTTGTGATTTTTTTTTCAAAACAACGACAAGATCCGATTTTCAAGTATTGATAAGGAATTTGCATTTTAAGGGATGAAAAATGCCGTCTAAAGTTAGCATTGGTGTGTAAAGTGTTATCGAAACTCTTCTCCGGTGAAAATGACAATTCTTTGGTAATATGTCGATTGTTGAAACGCGGCCATACCGCCAACGACAATTCTGAACATAGAGAACGCCCAGAAGAGGTGATAACATCGGAAAATATAAAAAAATCGTGAAAATTATTCTTGGTAATCGATAGAACATTAAAAAGCCATGCATTCATTCGATTCATATATGAAAATGTGGGCATGAACAAGCCATTTTTGCGACCAGGAAAGTGATAGCAACACATACCACACATACGGACAGACATGGCTAAATTAATTTAGAATTTCACGTTGAACAACAATTTATGTACTTTATAGGGTCTTTGAAGTTTCCTTTTGGGTGTTATATATACATACACCCATCTTACAGTGGTGGGTATGAAAAGATTGAAAATAGATAGTAAGAACAACAACTTGGTTCGATCATCGTGGATGTTATACACACAAGTCTTTATGTATATATACATAAAAAACGCAACAACATCAACGGCTATAAAATTCAATATTCTAAAGAAGAAACAAATCTTGTTTTCTACTTAGCTACTGTTGGCTTCTTTTCGTCCACACGCACTTTTAGGTGAATCATAGCGCATATTCACTTAAAAACACTAAATCCTATCTGCATTTGCTTTGTAAATCTTTAAGAGAATGTGACGCCATATTAAGAAACTATTTATTAATAGAATCTTTGTCTATAGTAATGAAGAGAATGAAAGGGCAAGCCGTTGAATTACTGTTAATTAACAGCTAGCGTTAGTAGTGCTATTGATAACAGAAACGCCCGTATCCGTATCCGTAATAATTTCCTAGTTTTGAATTTTGAACAAAGTGTTGGATGATCTTCATTCAATTAGTTGTTCTTGGTATAAAATAAAGGATAAGTTAAATGTGATCGACAAAGACAAGTCAAACCAAATGGCTAAGCATGCTAAGCAAGCCATTTTTGGATCTCTGTGAAACGAAATATGAAACCGAAATAAAAGTGGGCAACGGACAAATTGCATAGGCGATGAGAGACGTTGATATAGGAGCAATTTTTCAGTTAAGCACTGAAATGTTGAGTAATTTAGACGTACATATGTTACGTTATGTGTAAAAATTTTAACGTTTATGTCGCAAATTTCATTAGAAAGTGGAGTGTCGTGTGTTGTTGTTCATGTTGTTTTCTTTTCTTTTCCGTTTTCTGTTTGTATGTTTGATGCGGGCAGTATATTGAAATTTGTTTGTTTAACTGGTTTAGTTTAGTTTTGTCAAGGAGTTTTACCGCAAAACAGGGCGTTTCACTCGCCGGTGTGGGTAGAGCACCAATTTCTAAGTGATTACCACCACCATTTTCTAAACTATTGAAATCATCGTCATCGGTTCTATAATTATCAATTCCATTCAAGCCCAACAACGCTCTAACTCTATCGTGATTTTTGGTTTTTGCCGGCGATAGTTCGAAACTGAGTAGATGACGCTGATGATTCAATTGCTTTTGAAGATGACGCGTCATTGAGAGCGTGCTATCGCAACTTCGACTGTCCGGATTGGAACCGTTCTCGTCGAGATTATCGCGTGAGTTTGCACTACAGCCGGCACCGGAAGTTTGACGCGATGAGACGCGTGAATTTTGTTTGGAAATGGCTGACAAGTGACACGATATAAGCAATATGGCGGCCGATCTAGCCGCACCTGTGCGTGAAGTCGAGACCAATATGCCTTTCGAAGCCCCAGTACCAGTTGTACCACCGACAGAGGATGTGCGACGATTGCCATAGGAACCGACAGAACCACCACTAGAACGTATACTCGAACGCGAAGATGGACGACCAGATTGCACTGTCGACAGTATACCTGGTAAATGTGAAGGCATATCAGATTCCAAAAACCAAATAACAAAGCCATCACTGCCTTTTACACACTTGAAATAGACAGTACTTTGAGCAACAATAGCTTTTACCTGTTTCACTTGAATACATAATTGGTGGCGGTAAATTGGCGTCACCGAAATTTCGATGACGTGGATATTTTGTTTTACTAAACAGATGTAATACCATGCATATTAGGCCGGCCAAAACCCCAATGCCCAGACAGACGCCCAGCAGGGTGGGCAAATCAGAATTCAATTCGTCGAGATCTGTGTATAGAAAGCAAAATTGAGAAAACGGGATTAACACATACACGTCAACTCAGTAATGCAGAAAAACAGTTACATGTAAAAATATAAAATTATTCTCCGCCGTTCGATATTTACCTTGCGTGCAAAACACTCGACGGGTCGGTTTCGTATAGCTGACCGAATGAAAACCGGAGGCACACTGACACAATGCATTATGTCGCACCTGAACACAGAGGGAATTCTCGTCATTGTATTGACATGTTTCGTCGTAAAAACATTGTTCGCCCAATTTTTTTGCTACTCGATCGGCAAATATAATTAGTATGAGAGAAAAGGAATAAAAAGTTCTATTAAACCTGAAGAATCTTATATATATATATATATATATATATATATATATATATATGTATATATGTATGTATATATGTATATATATATATGTATAGACGAACTTACGTTTATCGCATCCCCTGGTTAAACCAAGTTGCACGGGATAATTTTTTTCACAGCCGCAAGTTAATGTCTCCTTCTCACAGGTGACATGTACTAAAGACGTCTCACATTTCATATTATTGCACGGAGCACCTATATATTTACCTTTGGCTGAAAGAAACGAAAAATGAAAAGAAAATTCCTTTAGATATTTTTCCAAATTTTTCAAAATTATCTATGCATTTATTATGCATAAGATTTCCATTTCCATTTCCATTTCCATTTTCATTTTCATCTTCTTCTTCTTCTTCTTCTTTTTCAACGGAAAACCACTATTTTGCATCTGCATGTGGTGATCAGTACTACAATAATTGTATTTAAAACCTAATCTATTGTATTAACGGTGCGCCAACAACGAATATAAGAGCAAACAATCTACGTACAATAGCCAATGTTTTCAATGTTACCGCCTCGTCCGGCCCCTCCCGCTGGGAAAGGAAAATGAAAGCAAAGTGTCTGAATATTACTTAAATTCCTTGACCTTTTCAACGATATGTTTTACGAAGATTTACATGCATTTATGTAATCCCCCAAATTTATTTATCACATCCATGCACACACACACACTACATTTTTCCATATTCTCAGTGACAATTGTTTAGTTTTTGTTTTTGCCTTTGTTTTTAAAACATTTTCACATTTTCACATTTTTTGTTTTTTTTTTGTTTTTTTTGTTTGTGTTTTCGTTTTGCCATAAATTTTACTCCAGCAACCAAAAGAAAGAAAAAAGCGATAAGCAAAAGGGGCTGTGGTTTTATATATTATGGCACTAGTCAATAAAAAAAAGGGAAACCCACAATAAAAACCTTGTCATAGTTATACCATACATTCATCCAAGTGCCACTACTATGCACACACAATATATATGCGTTCACTCATTCTCTGCCGGTAAATATTGTGAAGTTAAAAAGTTGAAACCGCACGTATTGTTGGTATGTTAATTGCATACTAAGAAAAAAGAAAAAAAAACAAAAAACAAAAAACAAAATTCTCGCCGTATGCTCACTGCACTGTAGTGATTTAATGATGATGACAGTGACATCATAAGTGTGTTATTGGCTCATGTCCATCGACCGTACAAACTGATATTACTTTCGCTATTGACTTGAATTACATGCACTTTATGAGCTATGCGTCAGTCCAGTCAAGATTCTAAAATCTGGAAAATGAACATTCATTCCTTGCGTCCATCCACTATCATCTATGAACAATTTTGTATATATTTCTTGTTTTCCCGAAACTTTCCGCTCACATAATAGCATTTCATAAAGGCGAAGGCCAAGTCGCCTGCTTAAAGCCGATTAACTTAACTAATTATTAACCGCCTCGAAATGAATAAAACGTTCGAACGTTCGTGGTGCATTTCTTCCACTTTCTCAACTTGGGGCTTGAGGGGCATTCATTCATTCACTCACTCACACACACAATCAATTTTACGATTAAAGTTTGGAAATGCTGTACTTGTGCTGCTTTGTTCAATCGATAAACTTACCAGATTTATTATGAATTAGGGCCTCATACTCATCGAATTCTTCATCGTGATAGCTGGAATCATCATCTTCAGCATCAGGATCAGGCACATTGGCGGCATCACGACGCGTTAATGAACGCAAATTGAATGCAAAATTATTCATAGAGGCATCATATGTTATTAATGATTTCGATGTTTGATTAGATAAACTAGTTGACATCGTACCCGAAACTGTGAGCGTGAACGTAAAGTTGCGTAATGAACTTACGTGCTGACTATCGAATGCCGTTAAGCTTTGTTGCACAAATGAGTCATTGTGTGATGATGTAAGTGATGGCAATAATGGTAACAGGAAAGGCTGTGCAGTAGTGGTTGTGACATTTGTCGCAACGGCTACATGTGTAAGTACACTCCAATAAACCAATACCATTAGTATCAGATAACGTAAACTACGCATATCGAGATGACCACCACCTACGTGTAACAATCTATTAAAATGCGTTTTACACTTCATTTGCAGAGTGACAGCCTCGGCATACGCAGCAAACATATTGTAAGTGAGCGAGCAACATGTTGAATAATAATTTGGGGACAATCGTGATAATAGTAATGACGGCGGTGTATTCCTTATTAATGACGCCGTTGGTATTGATGGGGGTCTTGGGATATCCAAATAAACGGTTGTATGAGCACAGTGTTTGATTGACAGAATCGATGTATTCGAGGTATTTTTAATGTTGCTGTCATTCGTTTGATTGTTTCCTAAGGGTGACCATTTTATGCTATCAAAAACAGACGTTAGCTGTCCGCACTGATATACAGCTGACATGTCGTCGTCAGCGTGTAATTCTGCCGCAATATGCTCTTGCAGCTCTTGCTTATCATTGCTAACAATGTCACTACGATCAGTGTTGAAATATGTTCGAGTTTTCAGAATTTGCTTTTGAATCTGTTGCTGCAGTTGTAGCCGTTGAGTGCGATAATTGAATTCAGTTATGCTATAATTAGGTTTATAGATGAAATTTTGGGCCATTTCTCATGTACGTATTCCCAATACCTGAACTCCTTTTCTTATTATCAATAAACTCCTTATTCTTGTTTAGTTATCGTTTATGTATGTATCGATCACACTTTTGCTAGTACCCTCATGGGCCCATATTCAATTTTGTTGAATTTACTTTTTTGTTTTTCTAATTTTACTTTAACTTAATAAGTTGTTCTTTTCCCCCTTGTCTCTGTATTTGTATTTGTTGTCGCCATAGCAAAGGGTCAATGTTTTTATCGTTATTTCGTTATATAGTTTTGGATGTTTGGATGTTTGGATGTTCGCTTCCCGAATGCACTCTTCATATGCATATATTGTGTTCCCACTGAATTTGTAGCATTATTTCAGTTGAATTTGCAATAGCAATTTGTCCAGGGTTGAGGAATCATTTTCTTTTCTTTCCCTTTTCGTTATTATTGCAATTTGATGTGATTCGTCTTTCGTATTATTAATCCAGAAAGTGGCTTCAACATCATAACGACTTAATGCCATTTCTTCTGCCAACCCGTTCGTATTTATATATTCACATCAATTTACCATCACCAGTAACATAAATTTCCTATTGGGATGGATGCTCACTTATTCAGTGCAGCCAGCAGTGCATTCCCGTCGCCCTTTTCCCGTCACAACTGCATTCGAATCATTGTTGCATGCAAATCTGTAAAATAAATGCATATTTGTATGTAACATAAATACAAAAACTTTAAGAACGTATGACCACATGAATATATTATGCGATTTTGTAATGCGTGAAAGCGTTCACAACACCCTAGGCCTCCGCTCTAATCAAGCATTTTACTCCATACGCCAACACACTGCACTATAATCAAAGTGGATTGCCCTTAACACAAGATTTAACAATGGGTTACATAAACAGCCGTTTATGTCCCTGCTTCAATAATTGAAGGTTAGTTAACATTAAATGATCGTAACAAAAAGTGTTTCATCATTTCATCGATCATAGCGACCCGCTCGGCTCGACATGCATGACACGTATCTCTTTGCAAAATACATTTGTTTTCCGCTAATATATTCATATGTACAGACATATACTGCTTGTGTTCAATCAATGTTCGTGTCGGTAATGTTCATGTCGGGAATCTATAAGCTTTGCACACGACTGCCGATAAAAAATTAACAAAAATCTTAACTAATAAGAAAGAGAAATTGTAATTGTATTGTACTTTGGGTTCGAAATTTCTTTCTTTCACAAGCTTTCATCCATCGTTATCATGTCTTACGTTAGATGTGCCACACCTACAAACGTTATTAAATGCAGTTTTTATAGTCCGGGCACCGCAGATTCCAGAAAGTCAAAAAATTTCTGCAATATTGACACTGCAACCCATTAAAGGCATTTATCGCCAACTAATGTTGTTCGAACGCGTCCCACTAAGAACTCTTTGAGTCTTAAATCCGCTAGTAAGCATTTCAGAATTTATTCGATAAATTAACGATTACTGAGCGATCTTAAAGTGAGAAAAAATAAAAATTCAGATCTTTGCTCATTAAATTTTCATTCACATGTCTAAAAATATGTCGGTTGTGTTGTGGTAAGTCCTTTCATTTTATTTAACGGATTAATCTTTTTTGGAATACCGCCGAATCCCCACCGAAGTATGGGAATATGTTAACTTCGTGAAAATGTTTGCAATGCTGCACAGAAGAAGTCTTCAGTGAGCCTATGAAGCATGTACAGTCTTGCTCATTTATGCATAGTTCGTCCGTCCATCCGTCCATCCGTCCATCCAAAAAAATGCAAAAATCATGATATGGATTGCAAATTTTGAAAAACCTTAAAAGCGGCCTAGTATTGAAAACGGTATAAAATCGACCAAACATCGTGAGTAAAGCACAAGAAAACGTGAGAGTACTTTTGCTTTTAAAAGCAAGAAACTTTGGTTGCTTGTCCATTTAAAGTAAATTTCATTTTTTTGCTAATTTTAATTTACTATTTAGTGGCACCGCCTCAATGGCATTTTAGAGGCAAGTTGACAAAATTGTGCATCCTGAACATACCACATAAAGAGTAAAAATAACCATGTAGGGAGTGTAAAGAAAAAATGCTTATTCATGTAACTCTTATAATATAATTTAGATCGCTGCGGAAGTGTTCCAGCCAATTAGGCAAATATTCTTTACCCGATTACCCGAACGTGATGATATACGCACAGAAATAAAGTGTAAAGGGCAAGGCCACTAGCCTATGCATGCTTTTTTGCCATTTTTCTTTCAACATCCGAATAACATCCGAAAGCTTGATTTTTCGAGTGAAGTGACTACTTAAAATTACTAGAAACTTGTCTTGCTACTTGAAGCTAACTTGAAGCTGGATAGCTTTATAATAGCTTTATAATAGTCGTCATAGAAAGGCTCATAGTGGATGGTAAAGTTTTCTTCTGGAGCATATCATAACATCTACTATCTGCTACTACTATACAAATGGACAAATAAAACAAAAAAACGCCCAACAGACGAAATTGAAAAAGAATGAAACGTACAAATTTGGGAAATATTTTCCTAACATTTATAGGTTACTGTTTCTTTACCTATCCAATGTAGTCAAAATGACAAATATATTAATTATTATAATTAATACGAGCTATAGTCAGAGATAGCATTTCTGCTATCATAGCAATGAAATTGATTTTTCTGTCATTTCTCTGTCATTTTTCTGTCAGCAAATGTCTATGACCTAGACTTAGATCCTGAATTGGGTTTTTACATGAAATTGGATTTTTGAGCCGACCGCACACAATGGCCTTCTCATTTCGTCGGTAGACATCCTTTAATGAAGCACGTAAAATCGTGGTAGAGCTTCTCAATGAGCAATGCTTGAGGCACCCTATCAAAAGTCTTCGAAGGGTCCGTATAGATAAGAACGGAGACATCAATTATCTCAATAAAGAAATTCTTTATTTAATTCAGTCAACAAGATTAAAAGCATAAAATCCAAACTGACAATTATGAATGGCAGCCCTGGTCGACTTGCTGTTTTTGGAAATTTCGGAAAATGGTCCAAGACTGATAAGTATCTACGTTTCGGTATTAGCCTAACTCTGGCAAATTGGCAAATGTTATATTAAGAAAATATATTGAATGATCGAAATGGAAACGGAAGTATAAGAAATTCCATCGATTAAGTAGAGAGATCCACTTCATTAATAGTTGAGAAAGAACTCAGTCGAACGAATAGTCAGGAAATCCCAGGTTCGATACATTGAGTGTGAAGTCGGCTTTGTATAAAATAGTTTTACATTTCCTTCACATCTACATTGGGCACAATCCCATTTTCCTATCGATAATCTTCCCCTTTTCTTTTGGAAGATTTTATAGATTCGCACAAGTTGGAGGACGTTGAGTCGTTCACAGACCTAGGCGTCCTCTTTGATCGTAGGCTACGTTTCAATTTGCACGTTGAGT